>CACTHL010000327.1:60000-146265 GCA_902712375.1 Dioscorea dumetorum
GATTGAGGATTGCTTGGCAGTACAAGAAGTACTTTGGGGAGCAGCAAGGCACTGAGCTTCACAATAGAGGTTATAGTTCTCCAAAAGACTCTCTTTTGATTAGTTTGATGATGAATCGGTGTTGATCATTGTTGTTAGCTCCGGTTTCTGCACATTAATGCTTCATTAGATTGTTTCTGGTAGGTTGTGGTTGTATTCTGTTATAAAGTTTGCAATTTTAATATGAGTTATGGAAGCCACTCGCTTGGCTTGGCATGCATGCATATTATATAAGCTAAGGTTGAAGAGACAGAGTTAATATGCTTAAAATGTACCATTTTTTCCAGCTTTCGATAAGTTGAGTATAAACTTTTACTGAAGCTGTTTCATTCTGATATAGAGCTCATTTGCGTACACAGCAAAATGAATTCAATCACTGCAAAAGCAATAAAAGAGTTGGTAGAGAATGTACGCTTGATTATGTTAGATGAATGTGAATTTGCAAACATGAACTGCATAATGCTGTGTGCTCATTTCTCTTGCACAACAACTCTGATCGTTCAATGCATATTTTCTTTTCTATTTATTTGGATTCAACTAAAATTATACTTTTTTTTGTAAGCTGCTTTTTGATCCGCAAATAATATATATAAACTGGTCCTTGGGCAGACTGCAGGCAGGAGTTCGGCAATGATTTTGACTTGCGGAAGCCCTTAGAAAGACAATTGCTTAATGGGCAACATATTGACTGTATAAGCCTCCTTGACTCTCCAAAACTTGAAGTTCTTCAAGGCCATTGTTCTGCTTTTCTGTCCAAACTTCCTCGGTAAGATGGATTCTTTGATGCGCATGGGTTAGCAAATGGTCTTGCTCATATGCTTGCAGTTGTTTTCTATGAGTTCCTTTTAGCTTCATCTTGCACATTTTGCGTTCAACATTGTATTACTAATTTTGTTCATTGTTGAGTTGGGTATCTAACTTCAAAACTGAATTCAAGTTTTATTTGGAAACCTTCATCAAGGTTCTGGTTTCGATTTATTTTTTGATTGAATGTAGTCTTTTGAGTTTTAAATTGAGTTCTTCGCTTTCTAAGTTTTTTAATTGAAGTGATTAGTGTCAGAAGAGCTTCTTCATTATAACACACTTATAAATCTCATCTTGACATCGACTCATTAAAGCCTGAGTTCAGATGTTCGTTATGTTTGTACTTTGGGTGCTTGAATCTGATTGTTTGTAATTTCTACAATGGAAAGTCAAAGTTAGCTGCCTTGTGCCCACTTTCTTATAAACAATGAATAATAGCTGCTATTTGCAAGTCCAATTGTGTGATTATTGTCATAATACAAGAAATTTGTTCGCTCATCACATTCCTCTGCTTTGTACAAGAAACTTCTTGTGATAACTACCAAGTTTAATCTGTAATTTTGTTCTGAGATGGTGCTACTTTTGCTAATGTTTGTAAAAGAACTCGTTCCTTCATTTATTGTTTTTTTCTGCATTTTCTTTTTTTTTAATTTTCACATGCAGAAATGATGGCACTATTGGATGTGCGGGCCGGATTGCCATACAATCACTCTGTGCTCCACAATGTGGTTTCTTTGAAATGGTAGAAACCAATCCACATTCGATTTATAAGTTTGTTCTAATGGCCCTCTAAATCACTATTTTTTTACTGCTTGATCAAGAAATTTGTTATCAGCCATATCCATCAACTTCCACCGACAGTTCTTCGTAATATGAAAGTGTGTGCATCCCATTTACTTGTATTAACGCACTATTGTAGGTCTGGGATATGGTTTCCTATATTAAATCTTTGCGAGCAATGGTGCGATCTTCTAATGCAGTTGCTGTGATAACTTGTCCTACTTCTGTTCTTCCGGCTTCCTTCTCCAAGAGATGGCAACACCTGGCCGATACCCTTCTCTCTGTACGAGCAATTCCAGGTATTATTTGTTCTTAGATGTTCACTTTGTGATCGCCTTCGGAGATATGTTTCAATTGTTGTTTTGTTTGCAAAAAACAGATGAAGATAAAGACATGGCAAAACTCCTCACCGGCTACCAAGACATGATTGGCCTTTTGCATGTGCACAAAGTCGCTCAGCTTAATTCTCAGGTACTTGTCTTCTGCCTTGCATCCCCATCAACATGATTTCTTCTTTCAGACCTAATTCTTGTTTAGAATGTTGCACTGAAGCAACAAGATACCAGTAAAAGGAATTGGCTGGTGTATAGTCATATAGGAAAATATTGAAATATACCAATTCTAATTTAGGAGTTACTTGAGATGATTGGATATGTACATCATGATGTTTTCTTTAAGTTCTTTTGCTTTAGAAGAAGTTTTTCAAATCTTGATCCATATTTTTGGTTTACTTTGATACGACTAGCAGGTTCCAGTAATTCTTGATGTGACCACATTTTCCCTGAAGTTGCAAAAGAGACGAACTTTGATCTTGGAGCGTTTAAACCAAGCTCCAGTAGATGGGTCTACTGCAAGTCCATATGGGGCCCCTGGCGGTTCTGGATCATCAAAGTGTTCGTCGATTGATTTTTGAGGGAACATAGCCTTTTCCTATAGTTTCCCGCTGTTGTTTGTTAAGTTCAATGGAAGATTTTGATTATAGGAAGTGAGAAATCTGTAGTTCAGTGGTATTTGAAAGTTGAGCATCAATAGTATTTATAAGTTGAGCGTCAGAGTGACTAACAATTGGAGGCAAAGAAGGGTGTCAGTGTTGATATTTACCATAAAATTAAACTTCTTTGAATGTGTTAGATGTGATTTTTGGGCACAATATTTATTCTATTTGACCTAGAAAAAAATGTCATTGTTTCTTTACTTACTTCTTAATCAGAAATTCCTTGTGTTTATGACAGTGGGGTTCACTTAATATAAATCAAAATAAATATTTTAAAGCTGGCACTTTGTTGATATTATTTCTATAAATTAATTATTAGATAACTAAATACTGTATAAAATGGCCGGCCGGTGAACTTCGGGAAAACATTGATGGTTGTTGATGATTCACTACACCTATTTTATCAAAATGACCCAATGATAGACTTGCAAGAGTTGCATAAAAGCCGTCAGTCTGGAATTCTATTGAATGCATATTTACATCTGTGAGAAAATAGAGCACTGAATAGTGAATACACCACAAAGGAAGCTGCAAGTTCATTCTTTTGCCATACTTCCTATCAAGTAGTTTTTGTTGGGCAGAAGATAAATTGCAAAACTGTCTCATTAATTGTAGAAAGCCAAATGAATACAACAAAAAAAAAAAAAAAAAAAGAATTCAGACTTCACAACTTTACCTGATAAAAAATTCACCGCACTAGTTTGAGAACTATTTCATTGAACAGGTGTATGCTTTTAACATTCATGCCCAGGATGATTTCTGTTCAAGCTATCCAGGAATGTGCAACCATTATGACATTGCGCTACAACTGGTGGAATTGATACTGTTCCATTTTTGTTGCCAGTAAGAGAAATGTTACCAGACATTTTATTATCCTTGTCTGATGGAATGCATGAGTGTCAAATGTAAGAAAATCAACTTGCAAATAACTTGTTAATTCCCAAGAAATGTTAATGATAGGGTTATCATACCTATAACGGCGGAATTTGGAGAAGAGCCAACGATGTCACATACAAGCAGAGTGAGATTACAATTCCGGCAATGAAATTGTGAGCTAGCCGTTTGTCGTCTTTACTTGGGAGAAATGCCGTCTTCAGTGAATTCGTCAGATCAAAGATCCGGTATGATATCTGCAGATGTGGTGAAATGGGACAAAAGAATCTATTCATATCTAATTTTTTACCATAATTTTTCCAGGAATGGAGTAGGATCTAGTCACTTACAAATAGATAAACTGAAGTTGTAAACATGAAATTTAGCAATGGATAATCTGGAATGAGGGAAAGGAGCCATTTAGGCTGTCCATTAGGCATGCTTGACCTGCAAATTATATAAGATAACCATCATTATTCAGCCAATTTCCTCAGCTTCGCGCACAAAAACATTTTTTATTGTACAATAGAAATTGAAAGTAGTTTTAATCATTAGAAAGTTCACAATGGGGTTGCATTCTTATAATTAATTCAAACAACGCACTATTATCTTTTAGAATTATTGTCAGTCTTAGTAAAGAGAGTAGTAGCTGATTGGAGTATAAGAAGAAGATCAGAGATGACTTTTTAAAGCCTATGAACGACTAATTATTAGGAATATGTGGAGTTTTAGCTTGTAATCATAAACAATAGAATCCTCTCCTTCTAACATTATTATATAATAAAAGCATATACCAGTCATGATTAGTATGAAACTAACCAAAAATGATCTACTTACACTAAACTAGAATCATTAAATATTTATAACTGAGAAAATAAAAAGGGATTTGAGGAAATCATAAAGTATAAAATGAACGCCACCTTAGCCAAATGTGGATTTGCGAGATGTATGTCTCAAGTGTGATTTTGCCAAGCCAACTAGAAAAGACAAGAAATCAGAAGCTAAGAACCACAATTAGAAGGATTTTCAGAGTGCCATACATGGTAGAAAAGAGTAAATTAAGAATTTACACTGAAACTTACGCAAAAAGAGTCAAGGAGTAACTTCTAAGCTGCTGAGTAAAATTTCGCAAGCAAATGTATACTCTGAAAGGAATTGGAACCAAATGATTTATCAATCAGGTGCTTCTAAATGAAAGCTGAGAAAATAGACTTTTGACAAACTTCCAATTACGCACGTGATGGGGATCCATGATGTATAAGGATGAAATTTGTTGTATGTGACCTTGTCTAGTTTGTAGATATACTCGTACCACAAATAACCAACCTGTGACAAGAAAACATCGTTGCAGTTACAGTGAAGGCTATAAAATATTTCTCTACTTTTCAAAATATAGGATTCTATGACTTACCACCAAGGATACAGAAACAATGCTTGCTTTGATAGCCAGCCTGAATTTGGTTTCAGATTCTTCTAACTTCTCCATCCATTTTTCAACCTATTGTACGTAAAAATAAATAAATTAATCAATCAACAAAACCTTCAGAAAGGCCAGAGACCTTACTCTTATGGGACTTGGTCAAATATTCTAAAACAAAGTAAAACACCATCTGCAGGGATCTGATCATGAATAACAGATCCAACCATATAATTGGGAAAAGATATTTACATTTGGGTGAAAGTAGGCATATATCATTCCAATAATCCATATATAGCGATCAAGGCCGGATCTAAAATGCCACTCATGCAAGAGAGGTAAGTTTGCCTTTGAGGGGCCTGGATCTTTGTACCCTGAATCAAATTTGTTTCACAATTGTTAATTCAGTATGAGCTAACCAATTCAACGAGAATAAAGAATGATGATATGTAGTTCACTGACCAACAAGAAAAGTGAAGGGAGTCCACAGAAGATCAAAAACTCCAGGGACTTCCCATATCAAGATCACCATCAAGAAGCATGAGATAATCTTCAAAGCTATAACTGATCCAATTTCATTGTACTTGTTGAAAATGCCAAGTGTCCCATACACCATAAGAGTGAAAAGGGTGTGCATCGGACAAATATAGTACAGCATGTAGTCATTGTTCAGAACAATGCAGCAAAAAGCCACGAAGAAATTTAGTCTCCACATCATCTGCATTTAAACAAAGGGATAAATATCTATCAAAAAAATGCAAATCCAAGATCCAAGACGTGTACAAATCCCATCAATCAAAACACTTCTTCAAGTAAGGCAACATATTTAATTTGAACATTAAAGATCTATTTATAAACGAAAACGGATGGATGGGTACTGGATTGATGATAAGATAGAGTTCTGGGTATTGAAAAGACACCTGAGCAAATCGAGCAAGGCTAAAATCCTTTCGTATGTAGTAGTAAGAGAAGTTCCCAAAACCAGTCATCCACACGTATGCAGCAATGAAAACACGAATGGCATTGTATATCTCTGAAGCCGCAAAGTAGTGATACATCAAAAACAAAACCTGGGCAGAAGATAGGAAAAAATCAAGCATTGAAATAATATCACCAAAGAAGCACATATAAACAAGAGCTGTCAATTTGGGGAGCATAATGTTACCAACGCACCAAGTAACAAACACTGCAAAGTCCATGACGAACATGGCATTGTAATGTACTGTAGCAGTCATCAAAGTATCTTTGCGTATCAAAGTTAAAACATTCAGTTTATCTAATTTGCATTCTGCTAACCATTAAGCATTAGAATGAACATAGATAATTATAGGGCAACTTAAAGTTCAAGAATAAGCTTTTTGGTCACAAAGATAACTGCAAACTAGGTCAGCCTCTGAACCTTCTAATGCAGCAATCTAGAAAAAGTTGATATGCTAAGAATGGAACATCTGATGAAGTTTTGTAAAAACAAATAGCATATAATCTGGCATGAAAAAAGAAATAGGAAAATGTCCATTTAAATCCCTCACAAGAGCATCAGTATCCTTTAGACTAAAATGAGTGTGATGTGACTTGTATGAGCACTGGAGAGATCATATCACGGCATAGTTCTTTGATATACAGTAAAAAGAATTCAATACATTCTATATATGCCACCTTGCTTTTATTGTATTTTAATGCAATTTCATCAATGAACTTTTTCTGGCAACCACACAAGTGAAACTCTCCATGGAGCTATCTTAATTTGCTCCACTTATTTGATTCTCAGATTCCTTTTTTGCTACCCCTCTCTTATATATATAACCACTTTTTGCCTCCATATACATTTTGAATCTTAATTATGGGCCTCCCAATAAGAAAATCAGCAGTATATTTATGCTCCAATTATATCAAGTACTTCCCAAACTCCTAACCTATTTATCTGGATGAGAACAAATCCATTATTTTCTCAATAAATTTAGATTGTCACTTTGCCAGAATGGCAGCTGTGTCCAAAAACATTGCCAATGATGTGTACTTTGAAGTGAAGCAAGAAAATTAATAATATAAAAGAATGCCAAAGAACAGAAGGGGAAAATGTAACCATGGAATTAAAATGAGATCATAGATGTGGTGTAGATGCACACAAAGAACACATGCCAAAACTTCCAATATAACACCCGGCTTGTCTATGACTATATGAAATTACGCAGAATTCGGCAAAGCCAATCAAAAGGCTATTTCCTGTTAATAAACATACCGCATCTATGTTTCGCTCTGCCAACAATCATAATCTATACCAACCTATATGACAGTGCCAGGAATCAAAACAACCTTCTCTCATACAATATTAAATAAATTAGTAAATAAAACTAAAAAATGTAAGTACTAACCTGCATCCATCCTTTCCATTCCTCTGTTTGATGCCTGTTTAGGTAAAGTATAGATTTCCCAGAAAAGGCTGACTTGTCATGATGCTTCTTCAGAGAAGTCAGGGCTGAAGCAATGATAAGTAGGATGTAGAGAAAGAGAAAAAGGTCGCGGCTGTAATGCTGGTGCAGTTAAGACATAAGACACGTTACAAGCATTAAAAAATATTCAATGAAGGCTTACAAGTGTTATTGGAGGGCAGTGGCCTGAATTTCCATTTTAAAACATATTGATAAAAAGGAAATACTAACTAATTCAGAGACAACAATATGATAAAACATGATAGTTATGTCCAATCAGAAAGGAGTCAGATGAACAGAATATTTCAGGTTTTAGCATTATAATGGCATGAACTATCAAGAAAAGCAAACAAATAGAATATGCCATCTAAATAACTACTTCGCTAATGTCCACAGTAAGTTTGCAAGTAAAACATAGTACCAAATCTTCATTCCTTAACGTAAGCATCAAATATATTAAAGAGCATAGTCACACAATATTGAAACCATAAAAAATGGATTTACAAGCAAATGAGAAAAAACCTATCTCACATCAACTTGACATCATAGGCATCTATATTTCAGAAAAAAATCTTATAAAGTTGAAGAAATCATATAAAAGATGTGTATGCTCAAGATAAATATTATAATATCATTTAATATGATAGCCCAACACGGTGGAACACCATCTAGAGAAAATATTCAGTTTCCAAGGCATATAGTCATATTGACACCCTCATTCAATAGAAGCCACTAAATGTCCCTTCCAATAACAGAAAATCAGAACAAGCAGCCATATATAGGATACCCAGTGCGCATGCGAGCGCGCGCGCGCACACACACACACACACACACACGTAGACTTAGTGAAACATAACAGATGCACTTGTTTCTATAAAAACAAAATGAAAATCACATTTAGCATTCAGCTCACTGGATGCTGTCAGGGGCAAATAAGAGACAAATTAGTACAAGAAATCATGCAACAAAAAAGGATAACTTCTAATAACTTTTTTTCACATGTCATGGAAGTTTCTTGCAAAATTAGCCATCATAAAAGTTTGATCCATTGAGGATTGATGCAGATTACAGTCTCACCTTGGTAGATTCTGGAAACAAATTTGTCCGATCACAAATGTAGAAGTAAACTAGAATTGCCCCAAATTCTGACCTGCACACTATGTTTGAATTAATCCAATGACAACAAATTACAGAAATTTCAGTGTTACAGGAATGAATGCAGTGAAAGTTAGTTACATTGCTTTTAGAACAGCTCGATTTTCAAGCAAGAATGACTCCTCCAATGTTATAAATCTGCATCCAACAGCAATACCATAAGCAAAGAATTTTAACATCGTAATGCCAAAGACAATAAGAATGAAAGGTTGCTTGGTTAAGGACCTGATTAAATTTGTCCGTATAGACACATTCTGCAACTTTGTGGAAATTGATCTTGATAGCCCGCCTTCAAGCAAAACAGTCTGATCATCTTCCTTGGCCGCTTCATTTCCCAGTTCAGGCAGACTAACATCTGAGTGACTGCAAATCAACAATCAACAACATCAGGTGGGCATAAAATTGTATACAATTTTAAATCAAGAAAAATTATTGACCATGAAGAAAGGATGACAAATATAAAAAAGGGCCCAAATAGCTCTTTCCTACAAATCAAGAAGAAAAATTTATAACCCTTATTAGAAACATAGTGAAGAACGAAATACTTCAATCCAGATAAATTTATGGAGAAAGCCAGAAGAGTATGAATTCTTTTTTCCCAATTTACCTAATGTGTAACAAGGTACCAATAAATTGGAAAAAATGAAAAACAATTTAGTCAACTATACATTTATGAGGTATCTTGAGTTCTTAACTATAATTCGAACTCTGAAAACAGAGCTTAAGTTATTAAATCCTTGTACTCATGCTTCTAACCTTTATGCTTCATTGCGCCTTTTACCTTCTGATATTAATCATATTATTGAAATTCACAAGAAGTTGACCACTGATGGCAACATTATTATCATTACTAGATTTCAACCATTAACGTTTGACATTCTTTTTCTTTCAAAAGATACATAAGATGCATTAAATCAAAGGAAGAATCAATGTCAAACTAGTATCAATAGCTAATCAATCATATCAGAGAACAAGAAGAATTCTGCAACTTACACTTTTGAAGGAAAAGAAGTTTTCTTGTACTCTAATATTTCTGAGTAGAGCCATGCAGTAAACACAGGAAAGAAAGCAAGCAAGAACGAAACCTGAAAGGCAAATAACAGGTCGATGAATGCCGAAAGGTCATGAAATAACTAATATAAATTAGGAATGAACAGATTCAGATACACAGTACATTGATACTAGATGTGCTTTTGGAGTACTGCATGCCCACCAAATACAGTTTATGCAACCACTAGTGCTTATTAAAAAAAATGAACAAAGAACTTTGATTGATGATTTGTTGATCGGAGAGAATAGGAATAAATTCCCATCATAAAAATAGAAATTTGAGCAAACTTAAATCAAGGGCTCATGGATTCCATCCAGTAATTGCAACCCAATTAGCCAAGTACACAGCTTATAAGATATGCACTCCCTTCCTCACCCTCATCAAAAATAACCCATGATGAATACAGCATCAACCATAGCGCACATGCTAAACAATACACAAATAAAATTAGGTACACTTGTTCACACTGAGAAATCAAACATCACAAATAATGGAACTCATGTGGCCTTAAGTTACAAGCACCACCATAGATTCAAACTATGTTAATATAAAGCCTAAACTATGTGGATTTAAAATTGATTATAAGGTTGACATTATACCCATGTTCCACATCAATTCCGAGATGCTGAAATTACTGAGAATGTTAGTGATCATATTGTGAAGATAATGATCCTTAGCAAGTTGAATTAACATAAGAAATTATGCAGTATATTGTTCTTGCTTAATCTCTTTCAGTATCCAAGTGCAAAGAGAATTAATGGAACTCTTGTTCTCGTTCCCAAGGTTAATCCTAATCCATTCTTGATCCTTATTCAAACACTACTAGAGAACCACTCACTTAGCCTATATAAGTAGTTTCATATACCATATAATTGAGTTAAAATTAATCTATAGATTTAACATCTGCAATTTGAGAAGAAATTGAGTGCAGTGTGATCATACAGAACTACATATTTAATTGAGTGACTGACACATTTGATGAAATCATGATTCAATAATTGATTGAATCAGCATTGACATGAAAATGGTGCTTCCTCATTTGTACTCATGGTTGAATCAAGATTGTGAAAGGGCTATCCCTGGTTCATTGGGCTTGTATTGTATTCTAGTATTACGTTTGTTTAAATTCTATCAAGGACAAAAATTCTAAGAAAAGCTCCTATTAAAAAAAATTACGAGGTGGGTTATTGTACCATGGAAGAGTTGTCATGAGATCAGTAAATGACACGATAAGTTGTAACTTATTAATATTATTAAAATTATACATTTATCAAGTATTCATCATGTAGTTCATTAATCTCAACGCAACTCATATGGTATGATGGTCCCCCTCTTCATAATTTCTAAGAGGATTTACTTGCGATTTCCGCCACTATATTAAATGCTTTTAACTTGGCGTTCAAAAACAAGCCAAATGTCCTAATTAGCAATCCCCATTCTTCCAACAAAATAAGACATTGTCAGTACCAAAAAAAAACCAATTGAATGGCATGCATCAAAGTAAAACACCAAAATTTCATAACATACCAAAATAAATAAATAAGTAAAGCATCGCAGACAGCCAAAACAATCTACGTCTAGAAAGCACAACAGCATAATCCTAAAACAGCCAAAACCAACGGGATATTCATCACATATCCCAACATTTCAAATTCCATGACGTCCAGAACTCTAAGTCTAACATGAATAATGCTCGCGATACATCAAATCAAACAAACCTGGCCAGGAGTCAGGGCTCCCGAGACCACCATCTTCCACTGAATCAACAGCTGCATTTCCCAAAAAAACCAAAAAACACAACAAGGAAACCCAAAAAAAATGAATCAAAATCAAGAAATTGCCGGCGAAAAATAAAAGCACAAAATGCGGTACAAAAAGATCACAGTAGCGAAAACTG
The DNA here is from genome assembly GCA_902712375.1 of Dioscorea dumetorum. NCBI lineage: Eukaryota > Viridiplantae > Streptophyta > Magnoliopsida > Dioscoreales > Dioscoreaceae > Dioscorea > Dioscorea dumetorum. Next base: position 71,440 of record CACTHL010000327.1, read on the forward strand.
ATAAAAGATCATTGCATACCTTCACTGTGAGATCGAAAGCCAGAGATCCACAAAGGGATTCGGCTCGAGAGAAAGGGATTTAAGAAAGAGGAAGCGAGGTGGAGGAGATCTAAATCGAGATGGAGGGAGGGAGAGAGGTCGCTCGAGAGAGAGAAAGGAAGCGGGGAGCAGTTATGGGTGTCGTGCCTTCGAGTAGCCGTCAGGTACGGAGGACACGTGTGCCTCAAGATTCGGGTTTCCATCTTAAGAAGAACAGGATTAAAAATTAATTTTTTTCTCCCCTTTTTTGATTTAAATTTTTTATTAGTACTGTTTTTAAGTGGACAATTTTAACCCTAATAATATGTTTGTTCTTTTTTTTTAACTTTAGTTAAAATAAATTCGGAATTGACGTTGAATAATAGCTGTTGCTGCTGTATAAATTATGATTTTAATATTGTAAATATAAGTGCTAATAATATATTCTGGTTTATTCTGGTTTATTTATTATTTTAGAAATATCAATTTCATAAAAAAGTTTGTCTCTATAATATGATATTTTATTGCAAGTTTTTATCAAAGAAATCCTTAGCTTTTGGTTTTCCTGGTATAACCATGAAATCCTTAATCACTGTAAAGAATAACAAAGATAATTTCCCCTGATGGAACAAATGGTGGATAATCAAAAAAAGGAAAGATGCAACAAGACGCATGTGTTAATAAACAGGAAAGATGCAAATAAGATAAACTAATTCAAAGCTAGATTCAAGATTCTACACTTAGAACAAAACAGATGCATTAATAGCCTGCTAAAACAATTACTTCTCATTAATTTGGGAAAAAAAATTAACAATAAGATTATGAAATTGGCAGCCTAGTAAATAATCTACTAAAAGAAATATTTGAGTTATACATAGTTTTGAAAGATGGTCAAATGTGTATGTGTACAAAAAAAGACAGCATGAATAGTAAGAATTAATGAATAACAAATGGTAATAAAAATATAAACAAGCAGTGTAACAAAATTCTTTGATTCCAAATATATCATATTTTAGGAAGTTTATGTCTCCCCAATTTACTATAGTCATTTTTTTTTATCTCAGTGGTGTTTGAGTCAGAATTTCAGGTGATATTTGTTTTATTTTGGCGATCCGAATCAAAAGAATCAAAGATTGTTTATTTTATTTGAGTAATTAAAATCAAAATATCACACGTCGTTATTATTTCACAGATAAACAGAGCCAAACTATAGTCTCATTGTCCAAAATTTCATGTCGACAAAGTATATTTGACTCCTTTAACATAATAGTATATTGTTTATTAGGAGACAATATAAACCATAGTCAAATTATTTTTGTGCAACAATTTAGAATATCGATAAGTTAAAATATAGCACAAGTAGCCGAAATAAATAATTTTTTTATACCAAACCAAAAAAACATAATAAAATTTATAACATAAATGTTCAATTTTTTGTTGAGGCATAAATACTGAATTTCCCTCTATTTATCTCCAAAAATAATAAATAGATTGTACAAATCAATAGTTAAGCATTTATATAATTGAATAAATAATCATGTGATGAATGAACCATTAGTTCAAGAATAATAATTATGTTAAACAGCAAATTATTAGATAAGCAATAATAAATGGTTACTTATTAAGTAATTATATAACAATTGAATAACAAATTCCATAAATAAATAATCTCGTTTAATATCAAAATGAATAAATCAATAATCATAAGGTGTAAATAAATTAATTAATTAATCAATGAACAACAAAATGAATATATAGATAAACAAATAATTAATTTACTGAAAAAAATAAATTAAAGAGTTATAAACCATAAATCATTGTCAAAATTTTATAATTTAAAATACTAGTCAAATTCTAATACATGACTGGAACACCAAAACCAACCTTCTCAAGCTAATCCTATAATACCATATGGCATTATCAAACTTCACTTCAATCACAATGCGTTCTATAACGCTATAGATATATAAAAATACTCCAATTAAACTTAGGGCTCGTTTGGTATGATGTAAAGTAATAATTTTCCCTGCAAAGTAAGGGGGAGGAATCATTTTCATTTGTTTGGATTTTAAAAAATAAATGGCCTCCTTGCAATCACTTTCCCTTTGACGGGAGAAAGTGATTCACAAGGAGGTGGGTGTGAAAGTGATTGCACCCTTGGATGATGTGAAAGTTGGGAAATTATGAAATTACCACATTACCCTTTATTATATAAAAACTTTTCCTCGTTTCTTTTCTTTTCTCAAAAAACCCTAACGCAAATTATTTTTCAATTCGGCACTTCTTTTCGGAGGAATTCTGGTAACTCTTTTCCTCAAATTTGTTTGATTATTGTTTGATTATCATCGTGTTGAATTTTTTTTGTGTGTTTTTAGTGTGAAATTTCTGTTTTAATTGGATTAAATTAAGCAATAATATTTGGATAATATTTTTATGGGAGAATATCTATTTATATTGATATAATTATCCAATAAAATAAAATAAGAATCAGAGAGAGTTTAGACAGATCAATTTGAACAAAAAAGACATGTAAATATATGATTATTTTATGAATTTTATATTTGGTTAATAAAAAAAAATATATACTATAGGATTATCTTATGAATTTTAAAATTTGTTAATAAAATATATATGTATATACTTGAGTGTTTAGGAAAAGCCTTTGAATTAACTAAGGGCAAAAATGAGAATAAACTTAATTTTACATTGAAAATGCAATCATACCAAACGAGGAAATTAAGTTTACATGCAATTTAATTACAAGTTTTATTGAATCCATCAAACATTGTAATGTTATTTTACAGAGAAAGTAATTGCATGTAAAATAATTCCTTGCAAATGCTTTGCATGGAATTACTTTTCCTGTAAAGTTCCAAACGGGCCCTTAAATGCAACTTGATGCAAAGTCATTCAACCCACATATGATAATGACATTAATAGCGGTAAAATCAATGCTTTAAGGGTACAACCAAAACAAGCTAATTGGAAAACTACTAGAATCCACAACATTAAGTCCTACAACTAATCACATTCTAAAAAATTGTACACCTAAAATACCAACTCTATTTGGCAAGCCAAAATCTTAAACCTTACAAGCTTCTTCAAGTAATATGAGTGCATGGGCGTTTGGATGGTGGGATATTCCCATCCATGGATGAGGGATATCCATGGATGAAATATCCATGGATGGGAATATCCATATTTAAGTGTTTCGTTTGGAGGGATTTAATAGTAAGGATAGAGATTATTTGGTGTTTGGTTAGACGGACAAAGATATGTAAAGTATTTGGTGAGGGGTGAAGTTACCTTTATGTAATATATAATTTTTTAAAATATTTTGAAATTGTTTAATTAAATTCAAATATAGTGGATGATTAGAGAAATTTATTTTGTAAATATTAAGTAAGTATATGATTTAAATAACGGATATTAATAGATGTATTTTTTTTATTTAACATGAAATATTTTTAAAAGGATTATTAGTGAATAATATATCAATTTATTATTTATCTTGAGTTTTCGAATTGAATTTAATTAGTTTAAAATATTGAAATAAATATTTAAATTGTAGTAATTAATAAAATCATAATGTAAATAAATAAAGAAAAAATTAACAAATAAATTAACAAAGCAAGAAAGAATGGATGGGGGATGAAATAATCCAGGGATGAGCGGCGTCGTCCCACTCATCCACTTTTCATGGATGGGTTATCTCCATCCAAGCCAATCCAGCCTTCCAAACAACTTGGGCTTTGGATACCCCATCCCCATCCCTGGAAATCCAGGCTTCCAAACAGACCCTAAATGACCAAGCAAGGCTTGGAAAGAGAGTGGTAGTTATCAAAAAGAGGAAGAGAGTGGTAAATTTGGTAAACGTTTGAATGAAGTGTAAAGTAGGAGAAGAAAAAAAATAAAAAAGGAAGAAGATGTGAGCTTACTTTAGGTGGTCCTCATGCATTGGATTTAAAAGTTCAAAAAAATGATGGGGTTTACAAAGAGCCATTTGGTAGTGTTTGTTTAGAGTGATTTGAAATTACATGTAACTTGAGTTACTGGATTTTTGAAAATCCAGTGTATGTTTCACAGAATTTTAAAAACTCATGTAACTCGAATTACATCCAATAAGGGATTTGGTTTTACATCGAAATTGGCTGTAAAACGAAATCTTTTATCTTTTTGCTCCCTCACATATGACCTATATGTGACCAACTAAGAAAACACAAATATTATGAAATATTTATAAATAGTAAAAAACTTATAAATTTTAATAATAAATTTAATAATTAAAAATATTAAATAATTTATTAAAATTAGATGAAAATCTTAGAAATAGAATTTTTGTAGAGTTAATAATTAAATTCAAAATTTTAAAATTTAATAAAATTTAATAAATTTATAATTAATTTAAATTTAATGGTTAAAATAATTAATATGCACTTAAAATAATATTAAATATTATAATATAGTATTTTCAGATACATCTAACCAAACACTAGATTTGACTTCACTAAATTTTAAAATCCAGATACTTCCGGTTACAATGTAACTAGAAATCCACTGCATTTAGAATTATATTCAACCAAAATCCATCTTAATTTATTAGTTCAGGGTCCTTTGTGTAGAATGTTAATGTCTTTGCTAAAGAGATGCATTCAAACCTCAAGCAGGTAAGAACACATGTGTCTTGAAATATTAACTTCAAATCTATACTAGTCCTTAATGTAGTTTATTCATATTTCTCAAAAAAATAATTTTGAAAAATATAAATATAATTAGATGGATAATAACCTTTTTCAAGAAAAAGTTAACAAGCCATAGATTGGACAATAACTTTAAAAGAATGATAAAATATATATTTTCAAAATTATAATATTATGGTATGTTCATTTTAGACTAATTTGGAGTAGAAAAATAATTAAAATATCATTAATTTCTTCATAGATGAAAATAACATCAAATTTCTTATGTTATTATTTTAAAAGTGTAATATTTTGAAATAGTTATTTTCTTAAAAAACAAAATATGATGGTTGATTTTTTTGTAAGACGGTTCTGTGTATGCTTCAAACAATTTTATCTTCTCCATGTTACCATATCTTTAGAGTCAATAATTTTGGGTAATTTTTTTGGGTGGGTACTAAACTTTGGTCTTGTTTCATTTTGAGCACCAAATTTCGATTTGTATCAATATGCGCACTCAACTTCGATTTCATTTCAACGGGAGGGTACCATGACTATTTCGGTGAGATTTTTCTGACGTGTACACCGGATTGCTGACGAGGCCGTTGACTCGCCACGTCAGATGCATGTTTGATGTGCCAAGTGGACAACTTAAACATGTGGCTGAGCTTCTTTTCCACGTCGGATGCCACGTCAAGGGTTTAAACACCATTTCTTCCCCAACTCTCTCCTCTCCTGACCTATATGACGTGGCGAGTCAACGGTCTCGTCAGCAATCCTGCGTACACGTCAGAAAAATCTCACCGGAATAGTCATGGTACCCTCCCGTTGAAATGAAATCGAAGTTGAGTGCTCATATTGATACAAATCAAAATTTGGTGCTCAAAATGAAACAAGGCCAAAGTTTAGTACCCACCCAAAAAAATTACCCCAATAATTTTCTATGAGGAACTACTGAAGTCATTCGCTTGCCGCCATTACTTAATAATTTTTTGTTGAGGTCTATCCCATAGTGATATATAATAATTATAGGAATTGATAATGTTTCAAGTTAAAGTGGTTTCTACTAAAATAAAAAGTTTAAGTAATGCCACATAATGGCATGGTTGAAACAAATTGGGTGCTTATGATGACTTGCTCACATTGTCAAATGAACACGTATCTTTGGTTATAAGATTGCATGAGTTATACATATATATATATATATATATTTGTTTTTTTTTTAAAGATTAAAAATAAATAATTAAAATTTTATGAAGTTCTATATGAATATATGAGTGAATATGTATATATATATTTTTTGAAAAAATCAAAAATAAACAATTAAAATTTTATGAAGTTCTATATGAATTATGAGCATGTATAGGGGTATAAATAAAAATCCCCAAAAGAAGAGACACTCAACGCGATTCTGATCGCTTCTGAACACAGCTCCCGTGCGTTTCTTTTCCGCAGTTGCTCATCCCTGCGTTCGCTCCTCCTCGGCCCTCGCTCCGGCGCTTGATCTCTCCGCCGCTCACCGATCGGAGGTGAGCTTTGGATCTTCTTCTTCTTCGTTTCCGTCTTGGAAGATATCTTGCGATCCTCTATTTTCGTTCCTAGGTTTGAAGGATTGCTGATCTATCTATTGTCTATCTGGTTCTTCTTTTGATTTTGCATCCGCATTGCTGGACTTAATGCTATGCTTCTTTGGGATTGAAAATATTGGGCTGAGATTAGATCTAGTGCTTCTTTTATAAGGTTTCATGGTAAATTGTTTTTTTGACGGTGTTTTGATCGGAATATTGTGCGTTGATTGATCTTTTTGTTTTTTTTTTTTTTTTTTTTTTTGGATTGATTTTTTTAAAAAAAATTTTGTTTTGAAGGAAAGGATGTTGAATGATTGATGAAATTATGAATACATTCTCAGAATTGCATGCTGGTCAGATTGGGATGTGATGATGATTATCAGTAATTGATGGACTTTTACTGAATTGGAACAATAAATATTGGAGAAGGTGAAGCAATGAAAATTCTTTGCTTGCAAGGCTAGAACTGTGAATCTCTTTCATCGATGAAATTATGTAAATGTTGCCTTAAAAGATCCTGTGTAAGCTAATGAAAACACTATTAATGAGAAGCAGTATAATTGGAAAGTTATTTTAGTGTGAAGTTGAACTAGGATCTGGCTATTGCTTCATGCTTTTCTTTTCTCTTTTTTATCATGTTTTGACGCTGGATCACGTATCTTAATTTGATGTGTTACCATGTATTTTGGTTTTTCTTATATGATAGTGATTTTCTTATATGAAACTTGATCAATGTATACTAAATGCAAGATCCAATGTTGATTGGTCAGCCATCTTTTAACATGGAGTGTGTTCATTGAAACTAGAGCCACAAGATTTTGAGGACGACATACTTCTGATTGTTATATAGATCAAGTATTGAAATGATATAGCTATAAGGGAAATGGGGATACAGGAATGAGCCTGACTTGTGGCTGTGGTGCAGTGGAGCTACAGAATGGACGTTATCTATCTATACTATACTGTGGGTTCAACATGATCTTACCTACTTAATCAGTAGTTATTCTATTTTTATTAAACCCAAAACATCAATTCTTTGGTGCCTTCCAGTGTATTATTTCATGAGTCATATGCCTGTGGAGTGAGAAACGAATAGGTACCAGAGTAGATCTTTAGTCATAAGACAGAAATTATTTCTTGCACTCTCTTTTATGTAAGAAGTTAGTGACTTTATTGCTAGAAGCTTGAAGTTTTATTGTTATGATATGTTTTCAATAGCTTGGAGGTTGTCATTCGGAGATCTATTCAATGTCTGAATGTTGGAGATTTATTCTTTGTTTTGGAAGCCCTAGGCTATGCGATATTCTTTGATGTTCTCCCCTCATTCTTCCTGATAACTGTTTAATGTCACACATCAGGAGAAATGGTTGTATCTTGACTAAAAATTGTTGGGCTAATTTATCGCTATCTTTTTATCAGTATTTATTTTCATGGTTGGGTGGTGTTACATAGCAATTTGGTTTGTGTAATCACAATGTCAAATGTCAAATTATTTCTAAAATTAAATCCTCTGAGATGTTTTAAAGGAAGGCCCAGATAAAAATATGATTATTTTATGCCAGTATGGTTTTATTCATTATTGATAGTAGTAAATGTTGTTCATTCTTGGGGTTAGTTTTCTTCTCATATAAATAGAGGTATTGTGTGAAACAAGAGATGTTTAACTTTGGTTATATTTTGATTAATGACAACCATAAAAGGGGTGCTTGCAGACTGGATTGCAAGTGGTATTTAATATATTTTGTGAAAGTCCCAACATTTTGATATGCATTAATGCATGTGCATTTCTGGAAGAAAGAGTGGTTGTACCACCGAATGTCAATCTTGCACAAATGCAAAGTATGTGGTATATCGGATAAATACTAGACTCAAACTGAGAAATGTCCCACCCCTTGAAATGAATGCATGTATGTTACACCTCCCTCGGTGGTTGCCAAAGCTCCGAGTGAACCCGAAATAGGCCATGGACGTGGATCTACCAAATTTGCCACAAACATCAAGACTTTGTTTAAACTTTTGGAGAAGAAATGATGTAATGCGTTATGAGGGGAAGGAAAATTTTCTATTGATAGGATTTATACATGACCACTTTTTGTTCTGAATCAATGATGGTTAGTTTGATTACGAAGTTACCCCATTCAAGTTGAGCCCAAAAGTCAAAACCAACACTAAGGGAAAGTCTCCTACAATTAGGATTTTAGCATATTTGCTATAGGGTCAGATCAATGCTGGGTAATTTGAATTGATAAGTGGCTGCATTCATCTTCTACTCTCTTCTTGGTTGTAGAACATGAGAGGATAATGGCATTTGAATGATGCTACTTATTCTGAGTATCTGTTTTCAGTTCTTATCCTCATTTGGGTCCAAATAAAAAAACCATATGAAGTGGCAGTATTCATCAATTGATAGTGCTACCATTTATGTTAGGCAATTGATGCTATGGATTTGTCCAGAGATCACCTTAAAATATCAGGACTTTATTTGCAAACATATATTCAGGATGACTGATTGTGTGCTTTATTTGCACGTATCTGGAATGCTAAGGGGCCGTTTGGTTCGGAAGTGAATTGTCAAAGTGGTGGAAGTCTGGAAGTGGCACTTCGGTGGAAGTGAACAGTTCAGCTGGAACTATCCACTTCAGTGTGTTTGGTTCAAGCTGAAAACTGGATTTCAGATACCACTTCCTGTGTTTGGATGGTTGAAGTGGGGATATGATCACCACTTCGGTGAGGGGATAAAGTTGTCATTTCATGTTTTTTACATTTATTTAATTACTTTATTACGATTGTAATAAATAATTTATTTATTAAATTAAAAACTTTGCACATCACATAATTAATTTAATACCATGTTATTAAATTAAATTAAATCGGTTAATATATTATGCTTAATTATTAATTAGTGAGAGTAGTTATTTAATTATTTTATTACCATGGTAATAATTATTCTATTTATCATTGAAAAATATTGCAAAGTGGGCTGAAGTGGAAGGCTGAAGTGGTGACTTCGGGACTTTTTCAGCTGAAGTCAAACACCGAAGTGGCCGAACTTAGAAGTTGTCACATCATCACTTCCGGGTTCAAATCAGTGAAACAAACACACTGAAGTGGGCTGGAAGTGGCCACTTCGGCCACTTTGGTGCCCACTTCGGTGAAACAAACGGCCCCTAAACCTGAAAGATGGTGACTGATGAACCAAATTTATGGAAAGGAATTGCTGGAACATATTTCTGAAGTTGTTATTGCATAACTTTTGCCCATGTCTTTGGGAATGCAAATTGTATTGGAAACTTAGGAACACAAGGTGATAAGATTCAAATTCTTAAATAAACACTAAGGTAAGAATTTCTGTCGTCTTGTCCATATCTTCAAGTAATTCAAATGGTAAAAGAGAGGAGATGGGTAGCTCTTTTTCGGTGATTTTCGTGTAACTTTTCTCATGTTTTGGTGGGTATGGGACCTCTCTCTTCTTTTAGCGTATGGTGTAAACAATAATTATTCCCTGGAAAATATGAACTTAGATTTTGTCTCTTAAGTCATGTTCTATTGTTTCAAACTGATGGAAGGAATAGAAAATTTGAATACACATTTTCTACTGCAGCTTGCATATTGAATCACTACATTATGTCGGATGTAAAAGCAACTGATCCCAATGAGCAAGTGCATGAAGACAAAATTGTTGCTGAAGAGCAAGTTGAGGGGGATGCGTCTCAGGATGTTTCAGAAACGGTGGAGCCAAATGAGGGGAATGCTATGCCATCCTCTGAACAAGAGGTTTTATTCTGACCCTTTGTTTTATTTTATAGGTCTGCATGTGAAACTGGAAACCAATTTGTTTATGCAATATTTTGTAGTTTCTAATTAATCTTGTATAAGTATTTCCAGCTACTGTAATTTGACAAAAGCATAATCCTTATTGAAATGCCTTTTTCAGTAACACTCATAAGAAGTGTTACCTTTATTTCAGGAGGAAGTGATCAAGAAGAAATATGGGGGCATTATACCCAAAAAACCACCACTTATATCAAAGGTAAGACAATAATTCTAAGAGGAACTCTTCTAAGAAAAATACCAAGAGGGTTAGTATTCTTTTCATGGGTCACTGAGGTATAAGTTTTGACTTGTTAATTTTGCTTTTAATCATATACCTATCATGTCTTATCCTGTAGCTCATTAATCTCAAAGTGACCCATATATAGGATGATGGTCCTCTTCTTAATATTTTTCTAGGAGAAATTTCTCTTGAAATTTTTGAAACGTTGTTCCTCACAGCATTCTTGAGCCACCAGTGTTATTCTTCTCATGTTGCTTACTATTAACAATAGTGAAAGTTTTGTTTCCTCAGGATCATGAGCGAGCTTTCTTTGACTCTGCTGATTGGGCTTTAGGAAAGGTATTCCATGTTTGTGAATCCTACTTAAAAAGTGTGCTTGTGGCATGGATGAAGCTTCATTGTGTATTATGAATTTTTTTTAAAATCTAAATTCATATTCATCATTTGTATTCTGACAGCAAGGAGTTGCAAAGCCAAAGGGACCTCTTGAGGCACTCAGGCCTAAATTGCAGGTATTTTGACTGTTTCTTCATGGTTCCACCTGATTACAAGGACGTTGAACCTAGCTTCTATTTCATTGGCTATATGTTAAAAGTAAAACTCTCTCACACACAAGTACAAATGCATGTGTTCAATCAGCTTAACATGCTTTTGTATATCATTCAGCCCACTCAGCAGCAGGTGCGCTCCCGCCGCTCAGCTTATGCTTCAACTGAGACTGATGGTATTACTATTATCAGTTTGCCCTCCTTACTCCCGTTGATAGCCAACTGAGTTTGCTTATTGCCTTTTTTGCGCCTTTGTATCAGAGGCAGACAATGCAGCTCCTGAGGATGCGAGCAACAAAGAATAATTTCACATCTGAGGACATGATCGGATGAATTTCAATGTGCGGCCTGTCATTCTTGTTGTTTCTCCTATTGAAGGTGTGACTGGTTCATCTTAATAAGGAGATAATTGATATACTTGACTTACCAGCATGCCGAAGTAATACCCCTCTTTTCTTGAACTTGGAGGGTGTAATTTTTCAGAGGAGGATTGTGGATTGATTGTGGATGATCAGCTATTTCATACATGTCATGAACTCAGAAATCATTGCATTTCCTTGGATTTAAAGCGTATTTTCTAAATTGAATCCATTCAATGCTGTGGAAACACCATTTTTATTCAGGCCACGATTGTAGTGAGCTTGCGAGTTACCATATAATTACAGGTACTTATGTTTTCAATTTATTCTCCTCTTAATTCCATGGCTTTTCTTATTTACTTTTTTTTTTTTTTAAATCGTCTTTGGTTTTATACCAATCATTCCATTCCATTTGGATCAGACTCTTCGGAGGAATGAATCGGTTCATTATTATAGCACAGAGTTTTCTTATATGTAAAAATAATTCCTGCATGGACCGGGTTCAATGCACAACTCCGAAGGTATCAAGCATCACATGAGAATGAGATTAGGCCCGGGTTCAATGAACTAGCACATACAAGATCAAACATCACCTTACAGTGAGCACCATGAAACTCATAAGATACTCAGAATTTTCACAAAACCTCCAAAATTACAGATAGCATTCTTATATTTAAAGCCACGGTAGCTAGTTGTGTCTCTCCACTTAAAAACATATTCATTTTAAATCTCTTTTTCCCCTATCCACACACACTATACACACACACACACACAACAAACACATAATTTCGACGGCTCTAGAAGCTTAACGAAAAAAATAATAATAATAAAAAAAAGACAGTAGAGTGTACAGTGTAGATAGTGTAAGGAAACTAGGGCGGTTGCTGGGGGACAACATCTGACCAGCCCATCCCTGAGAGTTGTGATTTCCATTAATTGGTGGACACGGGTGGACCGAGATCCAAAAAGGCCGCCCCTGCTTCTCAATTCTCATGACACATTGAATTGAACCCTGCTTCTCCTTCTCATTCGTTTTTATATTATTATTATTATTATTATTATTATTATTATTATTTTAAAAAAATTTATTATATACATTTTTTTTTATTTTTAAAACCAACTAGTTACTACTGGTATAATATATTAATAGTAAAAAAATGGGGCCCGCCCAACCCATATGAGCAGCAACCCCCATTACGGCAATTACACCCCAGTGCGCCAAATCGTCGAACAGGTCGTGGGTGTTTGATTCGGGGGTCGCACCGGGCCACGCCTCGATCACTGTCCCTGCCATGCCAGTCGTCGATCACATGCGCGAGCGCGGGCTCGGGAGCATAAACGCGGAGGTGCAGCGGCAAGGCAAAGGCAAGTGTGCAGGCGGTGGTGCAGCAGTGCAGTGCAGTGCAGTGGCACAGCATAGTAACGCTTCTCATGTGCCCACATGGCCTTACTCCATCCTTCTTTGCTCTTGTCCCCTTCTTTTTAGCTTCTTCTTTTTGGCTGCTGCCCCTCATCTACTTGCTCCTTTGCCTTCTCTCTCATTTATCATCAAGCTTTTATTTATTTATTTATTTATTTTTGTTTTCATTCTCATTTTTAGTTTCTGGGATTATTGGGTTTTCTTCTACTAGTTTATAACAAATGCTTATAAAACCAAAGTAATTATAACCCAAAGGAATTGGTTTCATTACTCTTAAAAAAAGAGATTTTGAGTTTTGGTATATTGAGCACAGTGGTGATAACAAAGTCTCTTATTATTGTGAATGTGTAACTAAACAATCAATGTTTGGCTTTTGCATATGTCTATATACTGCTTTTGTTTTTATTAAAAAAAAAATAAATAAATATTTATAAAAATTATATTTGTTTATATTAAACGTCCCTAAAACATTTTTGTTTATTATTTTTTATTTTTGTTAAAAATGAATTTTAAAAAATTTGATAAAAGGTTTTTCTTTACTTTAAAAGGCCATTTTTTATACAGAAGACATGGATGTATAATATGATGCTTACTGGAGAATAATCAAGGATTCAAGCTAAAAAAAAAAAAAAAACCTTTTATAGTTATTATATTGTTATTTTCATAACAATATACTTGAAAAGGTAAACTTTTTTCTAAATATTAGTAATGAATAATTGTTAGTTTAGAATAATGATTTACAAGAAGACTAAAAAGAATGAAGTGATGATAATAAAAACTTTTTTTAAGCAAAGAACAACTGTAAATTATAATTTTAAATGACAAAAAAACTCACTTCGGAATTGATTTCAGTAATTTTATAAAGAATATTATACAAAATAGAAATGTTGGTATAATTTAGTATGATTTGGGAAATAAATATAAATATAGTGAAATATTATATATATATATATATATATATGGCCAGGGGAATCAACCAGGTAAGTCCTACACTCTGATCACTGGTTTCCTGGTCTCCGTATGACATAAAGATATGGCCCACACTTTGCCTGCATATCTTTCCTATACCTTTAATTACTGTTTTACCCCTGTATATTATACATATGTAAAGATGGACTATTAAAATTCCACTAGGAGCTTCCATAAGAGGAAAATTTAAGAAGAAGCAAAATTACAGTAATTATGTAATTAATATAAAAAAAAACTGAGATTTTTTAATACCAACATTTTATTTGTTGAAATAATAATAAGTCTTTCATTAATATTACTAATTTTTAAAAATAAATAATTAAACCTATTAAATTAAATATCACAAAATAGTTGTATAGCAGCTATTGAGCAGGAGAATAGTCATTATCTCCAACCAAACAAAGTGTAAGATTGATATTTTTTTTTTAAATATAATAACAATAATTTTTAAATTTACCTAAATGATTAATAATGAACTTATCTTAATTTTATTATATTTTTTTTATGAAATGGGATAAGTCTTGTATAGACATCAACTCCTTTCTAAAAATATAAACATCTTATATAAAAAAAAATATGGTATTAATAGACAAAAAACTGTTGGTCTTAATGTTTTAACATTGATTATATTATTTTTCACTATTTTTATTCCAACTTATCTTTTATAATTTAAAAAATCATTGACAAGAAATATATCATTTGAAATTACTTTTAGTGGCATGACAACCTTTGCCCTAGGGACAACAAGAGTTGATAATTATGGTTGATGTGAAAAAAAAAATCAGATTTCTACCCTTAAATTGGCTGCAAAATATTATAAATTTTAGTGAAAAATTCACAAGATCTTTTTTTTACCTAAATGGATAAATCAGATCATTTCAATAGCGCAATAAACCGATGATCATTCCAAACTATATGAAATTTGTAAGAAATGTTTGCGAATTTTTTAATTATACTATACACTCTCACTCTGAATTCAAGAGATTCAATTCTTAGTCACTAACTGAGTGCCAAGAAGCCAAGAGGTTCTTAATTATCCTCCTTTTGTTGATTTTTTATAAACAAATTATAAAAAATCATATATTGAATTAGACATGGTTTATTACACTGTTGAAATATAAAAATATGAAAAATATAATAGTACTCCATCTTTAGAAGTGGAAATACACTCAACAAATAGTAAAAACTAATAAAATTATTTTGAAAACATTACTATTCAAAATGGAAATATTACATATCAAAAACTCATAACTCCAAAACCTTTTGAGTATTTATAATTAATTATATCTAATGCAATACAATTCCCAATTTTAAAAACAATAAATAAAAATTAGTAATTAAAAAATTAAGAATAATAAGTGTGGACATTGGAATGCAGGAAGATGCATGCATGGTCAGTGGAGGGGCTTCTGTAGATCTGGGGACCCATCCCCATCTTGCCTACTGGTTGACATTTCCATATCCATCTTTTTTCGTTTTTACTTTTATACCCTCCTCACTCTCCATTAAATTACACATTTACCCTCGTAAAAACAATATACTTCTCTTTTATTAACGATAACTAAGATGATTTATAGCTATATATTATATGAAACTTTTATATAAAATTGATCATTCTTACGTATATAGTACCTCTTCTTATTTTCTCTTCAAAACTTTTTTTCTACCTGCATGCATGTAATACATATAAATATATATATATATATATATATATATATTTACACACACACACACACACACAAATGGGATACAATCATATGATGATAACAAGTATTTACATAACCATGCAGTTCCGTAGGAGGGTATAAATTTACAAAAATGGCCCTCTCTGCAGGCATTGCACTCTTCTCTGCTGTCTATTAATACAGTACATGCACCACCCTCCTCATCTCCACCCTCTGTCATACCATGACAATGGAGCAAGAGAAGAATAAACTCAACAATGGAGGCAACATCATCATAGAAAGAGGGAAGAGGATCAAGATGGCAGCAAAGATGGGGTTGATCGAGACGTCTCGAGGTCGGCATTGGCGTCGAGCTCTTCACCGGAGACTTCTAACAAAGAAAGCCAGTTATGATTATTATTATTATTCCAAAATAGTTGAAAAAGGGAACACTACTCTTGAAAATGAAGCATCAAAAGAAGCAGAAGATGAAAGCAATAGTAATGGTTTTGGTAATGATAGTGGTGATGATGATGATGATGGTGGTGGTGGTGTTGTGGAGGAGATAGAGAGGAGAATTAGAGCACTGCAAAGGCTTATACCCGGAGGAGAAGGTCTAGGAATGGAGAGGTTGTTTGAAGAGACTGCTGATTATATAGAAGCTTTGGAAGAGCAAGTTACTGCCATGAGAGCTCTTGCCACCTTTCTTGATGGCTTGATCAAGGAGAGGAGGCTGGTTCATTAATTGATGATGCTTTGTTTGCTTTTTTACTTTTTTTTTTTCTTTTAATTTGATCTTGTTTGTTTGTTTGTATGTTTTGGTTTCATTTCTTTCTATTTTGTTTTTTGTTTTATGTAGTAGATTTTGTTGGAATGATAAGAGCGACGTTTGAAAGTGGAAGTAATTGGTTGGTTGTTTTCTTTTAGGAGGTTTTGTAGTTAATTTAATAAACAGTAAATCATTAAGTTGGCTCTAATTAATTTTGTTGCTGTTCCTGCATGATATTCATCCGATAATTTTTTGTTCTTTTTTCATTCTTGTTATTTGTTTACATGCTATGAACAGGGCTTCTTTTTTCTCACTGTATTTTTTTATTTTATTTTATTATTTTAACAAAGTAGGCTAACCACCGAAAGTTCGGTTTATATGTATTCATTCTCAGTAGATGTGAAATTGGGCTATAAATTGATAAGAACTAGATAGATACTTCAACACCTGAGGATCAACTTTGTAAAAGAAATCAAAGACTGAAACCCCTTGTATAAGCCTTGAAAATTCAGCAAAGTTGGGTACTTGCAAAAGAAATTACATGAAAACAACATAAATACTTTTATTCAAATAACAACTTGAACAGTTGATCTCATACTCTGAAATTCATTAGAAACAAACTTCAGACTTCAAAGAACAAGTTTGTAATACAACTTCAGAGCTAAAACTCAACACAAAAACCTTGAAAATTCATACAAGCTCATTAGTACATCAAACACACCAACAAAACAACTTAATTAAAAACAGAGAAAAAGAACTCTCGTTGTATCAACTCGACTCAACCGTTTAATATACCAGCAGTCCGATCTGCCTCGAGCTTACGTCATTTCACGATGATCAAATCCTGATCGTCTATCAAACCTCACTGAACTATACTTGCTTCAGTTGATGCAAGTGCCACCACTTCTTGTTTCTTAGAAGCTAGCCCACGAAATTGCACCATTACCAAATTGAAAAACCATACCTGAAGTACTCTTTCTATCCTTCATATCTCCTCCCCAATTGCTGTAAGAATAACCAATTAAGGAACCAGCTGTGCCTCTTCTGTACATAATCCCAGTGTCTCTAGTACCAGTCAAATACCTCAGAATATGCTTTGCTGCCCCATAAGCATTTCTAGAAGGACTATGCATAAATCTGCTGAGAAAACTCACCGAAAAAGCTATATCAGGTCTTGTATGTGTAACATACATCAATCTTCCAATTAACTGTCTATATGCAGTCACATTCAGTAAGCTTTCATCTCTATCATCACATAATTTATAGTCTGGCCTCATAAGAGTAAGAACATATTTGCATTGCTGCATTTGATAGGAAATTAATAACTCTTGAACATACCTCTTCTGACAAATATGAATACCATGTTGATCTTACTTAACTTCAAGGCCCAAGAAATAAGACATCAATCCTAGATCACTCATTTCAAACACCTGCTTCATATGTTGCTTGAAATCTTCTACCATTACTGCAGAACTTCCCATACAAATCAGATCATCTACATAAATGCAAACAAGTAGAACTTTTCCATCACCTGCAGTCTTTTTATACAAGGTATGTTCACTAGCATTTTTTTAAAATCCTTGTTGTAAGAAATATTCATCTATCTTCTCATACCAAGCCCTTGGAGCTTGTTTCAACCCATACAATGCCTTGTGTAATTTATAAACACAAGATTCTTTGCCTTGAACTTCAAAACCCTTTGGCTGTTCAACAAAAACTTCTTCTTTTAATTCACCATTCAAGAAGAATGATTTCACATCTAGCTGAAAAACTTGCCAATTATTTGATGCAGCTATTGCTAACAATAGTCTAACACTGCAACTGGAGCAAAATTTCATCATAGTCTATCCCATATTCCTGCACATATCCTTTTGCAACCAACCTAGCTTTATATTTCTGAATTTTACCATCAGGTGTATATTTAGTTCTATACACCCACTTCACTCCAATTGCTTGCCTTCCATTAGGTAACTCACATGAACTCCAAGTGTGGTTCTTTTCAATAGCCTTGATTTCTTCTACCATTGCTTCTTTCTAATGACTGAATTTATTTGCTTCATCATAAGTTCCAGGATCTGTCACAGCT
Organism: Dioscorea dumetorum; assembly: GCA_902712375.1. Taxonomy (NCBI): domain Eukaryota; kingdom Viridiplantae; phylum Streptophyta; class Magnoliopsida; order Dioscoreales; family Dioscoreaceae; genus Dioscorea; species Dioscorea dumetorum. The sequence goes on from CACTHL010000327.1 coordinate 89,574, forward strand.
AGAGCAAAAGAACAACTTTCATATAATTCTTTCAAAGTTCTTACCTTTTTGTATTGGTGATTCATCAACACTTGAATCACTTTCCTGCTGCTCAACCTGCCTCACAGGTGAGAGACTTCCATTTCCTTCTTCTGCTAAATTGCCATCATGTGCATCTGAATTTTATGTAGAAGAATTGCCACTCTGCTGTAAATAAACCTCACCAAAAACAAAATTCTGCATTTCAGGCCACTTCCAAACCTCTAATTCAACAAATTTTACATCTCTACTCACCACAACCTTCCCAGTTTCAAGCAAAAAAATTCTGTAAGCCTCAGCATTTGTATAATAGCCAATGAAAATACCTTTCACAGCTCTATCATCCAATTTCTGTAAATTCTATAAAGGAACATGAGCATAGGCCACACAACCAAATATTTTTAAATGTGATACTTGAGGTCTGACATCAAACCAAGCTTCATGTGGAGTTTTCCAAGGAACTGTATATGTTGGTGAAATATTGGAGATATAAGTTGCTGCCACAATTGCATCTGCCTAGAAATTATTTGGTAGCCCACTAGCCTTTAACATATTTCTTGCCTTCTCCACCAAAGTTCTGTTTTTACTCTCTGCAATGCCATTCTGCTAGGGTGTATAAGGGGTTGTTAACTCATGCTTCACTCCCTTTTGTTTACAGAATTCTTGAAATTCTTTGGACATAAACTCTCTACCTCTATCTGTTCTAAGAATTTTCAGTTTACAACTAGATTGTCTTTCAACGAAGACATGAATTTTTGAAAAAACTAAACACTTCATGCTTAAATTTTAGTATATATACCCAACTCATCCTTGAGAAATCATCAACAAACAATAAAAAGTATTTACCTCCTCCAAGTGATTCAGTTTGCATTGGTCCACAAACATCAGCATGGACCAATTGAAGCTTACATCTGGCCCTCCATGATTTTCCAGTTGGAAATGGAAATCTTGGCAATTTTCCATACAAACATTCTTCACAATGATTTAATTTCTGCACCATAGGCAAGCCTCCAACCATACACTTATATGCCAATGCTTGTAAACCTTGAAAGTTTAAATGCCCATACCTTTTGTGCCACAACATTGCAAAATCTTCATTCTTCATCACCAAATTGATTTGATCATCACCAGAAAACTCAATAGGAAACAAATTACGCCCATTCTTCTGAACATTTAAGAGAACCCTTCCTGTATTTGCAGCTTGAATGACACATCCTTCTTTACTAAAATGTACATCATAGCCTCTTTCAATCAACTGACCCACACTCAATAAATTGTGAGCTAAAGAAGGAACAAACTGAACACGATGGATTAATTTCTCTTCACCTCCATACACCTAATTAACACAGGACCTATGCCTAAAACATCCACTTCCTTATTGTCTCCCAATCTGACTTTATGCCTCAATGTTTCATTCAAATTATGAAACAATTCTCTTCTCCCAGTCATATGATTTGAAGTTCCACTATCCAACAGCCAAACAGAAGACTCACTGACTTCCTTTCCACTTTGCACCATGAACAAACTTCCATATTCACTTGAACTTGGATTGTTTGAAGAACTAGCACCTTCATCAAAATTCTTACTTTGTGGAGACCAACAATGAGATTGATAATGTCCAAATTTCTTACATTTAAAACATTAAACATTCTGCAAACCACCTCATGAAAATCTTTGAGCAAATTGCCTCTGACCTCTTTGAAATCTTCCAAACACCCTTGTATTACCTCTACCTTGATCATAAACTGTTTGATGTCTCTAAAAAACCTGTCTTTGTTTAGTACCTTTAGCAATATCTCTTCCTCTAGCTCTGAAAAATCTGGTTCTTCCCCTTGTACCAAACCTACCACCTCTTGCATCACCATGAACTACAAAGGCTTTATCTTCCTGCTTTTCTGAAAACTGATTAAATCTTGCCTCATGAGGTTGCAAAGACCCACTCAACTCATCTAAAGAAATCTTTGACATATCTCTAGCTTCTTCAATTGAAGTTACCACATGAACAAATCTTGATGATAGGCTTCTTGTCACCTTTAACACCACCGCCTCATCTTTAAGCTCAGCACCCATACCTTTGATTTGATTTACGACAGCCAAAACTCTTGTGAAATAATGTTGTATTGTCTCATCTTCCTTCATTTGCAAAAGATCAAACTTTTTCCTCAAGGTTTGTTGTCTAACAGCCACCATTCTAGAAGTCCCTTGATTCTCATTCTTGATATGATCCCAAGCCTCCTTAACTGAATCAAACTTGACTATTCTATATAAAATAGTTTCATCAACAGCCTGCTGTAATAAAAACAAGGCATTGGCATCATCTTCTATTTCTTTCTCACTTGATAACTCTTTATTAACACCATTCACTACAATTCTCCACAACCCTTGTGATTAAAAGAAAGTCCTCATACGATAACTCTAGTGTTCATACCCATCATCTCTAAACACTAGCAGTAAAGCATGAGAAATTTCAGGAGTTGTTCTTGAACTTGAGCTAGATGCCATGTTCTTCAACAGAAACGTAATGAACAAGCACAGGCTTCTAATCACCAACCAAACAATACCACCGTAGCTCTGATACCACTGATAAGAACTAGATAGATACTTCAACACCTTAGAATCAACTTTGTAAAAGAAATCAAAGACTGAAACCCCTTGTATAATAAGCCTTGAAAATTCAGCAAAGTTGGGCACTTGCAAAGAAATTACAGGAAAATAGCATAAATCCTTTTATTCAAATAACAACTTGAACAGTTGATCTCATACTCTGAAATTCACTAGAAACAAACTTCAGACTTCAAAGAACAAGTTTGTAATACAACTTAAGAGCTAAAACTCAACACAAAAACCTTGAAAATTCATACAAGCTCATTAGTATATCAAACACACCAACAGAACAACTTAATTAAAAACAGAGAAAAAGAACTCTCGTTACATAAATCACTCCCAAGATCGATAACTTTTTTTTCGCATTACTACGTCTAATATGTTTTAAACCATAGATAATGAGAATTTTAATGAAACATATTATAGTAAAGTCAATATCACTAGACTAAAGTTCCATATTTTCTTCTTGTCCTCATCATTATCATAATTTTTAATATTATTTTGGATTTCATGCGTGAAAGTTAAGTAGGTTAATTGATATAAGAATGGAAGGTTGAGAAAATTGTTTGTATGTGTGCATATAAACAATTAGAGAAAAAAGAGAAGAAAAATAACTCAAGATATATATTATTTTTATTTCTTATTTAATTTGTTTTCTTCAGAAAATTTTCAAAAAACGTTTATAAGAGAACAATAAAAATAGAAAGAATAATAAGTTCCATAGTATATATAGATAAAAATGTCACACTATATATGCACACATACTAACAACCTTTTGACTTGTTGGTACCAAATTTTTATATTAAGTGCTTATTTTGAAGAAGACCAAAGATTAAACTTTAAAACCTATACAAAGAAGGGTACATGTGAATTGAGGTATTAACGATGTCTTTATACTCCCCCCTGATTACCCTTAAATAAAGGCATATGTAATTTAGTCCTAATATATATATATATATATATATATATATATATATATATATATATATATATAAAGTTATAAACTAAACTTCTTAAGTAGATTTTTGAATAGAATGGTATAACTCAATCGAAAAGTTTATTTGGGAAATTGTATAGACTTTTGCTTATTTCATTATGTAGCCCAAGTTGGGCTCAATGGAAACAAAGCCCAAGACCCAAGTCCATTTACAGGCCACACCGGGCCCTTTTTAACTTCTTTCTTTCTTTTTTTTAATCATGCAAACTATAAGTAGAACCATCAGTAATGGAATTAGTTTTTTTATATATTTATATATTTGGAAAAAAATGAAAAACTATTCCAAATGTATAAAAAACGATTACATGTATCTATACACGAACATGACATGCAAATATGCAATATTTAATGCAATACAGTGAGATGTTAAAGTCGATGACTCAAAATCATTAGCGGTTGTTAAATAAAAAAAATGGTGAAGAATGACAATGCTTCTCAAATGATTGTCCAAAAATCTTAAAATCATCTCACTACAAAAAAAAAACAGAAAACGACAACGCAATTTTCCATTGGTAAAAGTGAATTTTCCGTTGCTATATAAACTATTGGCAACGGATTTTGCGACGGAATTATTCGGACAGGAATACTCAAGTCGCAATTTAACTTCTGTCGCTAATTAAAGCTTATGTTGCTATTTTTATTATTTGGCGACAGAACATTCCGTTGTGAAACAAAAACAATCCGTCGTTCATAACTATTTTTTTTTTAAAACAAAAGTGTATGAAGATTAAAACATTAATTCAAATTTATTTCATTTATTAATAAAACTAAGTTTTAACGTGTCAAAATTGAAGTGGCATTCAACCAGGATTAATGAACAACTAGCTACTTTTATATGCCAATATATATATATATATATATATATATATATAAATGTGAATTTAGGTGAGAGAGAGCTTCCAAGTTTGGTGTTTGAAAGGGAATTTAAGTAACGAAACACTGAAACAGAGAGGCAAGAGTTTGCTGGCTTGACTTCAATTAAAGGTAGTGAACTTTTTAGTTGGTTCACATATATTTATTAGAGGACTTAATTTTGTGTTCCATATTTCGTACATAATGTTTATATTTAACTCTTCTTCTAAAATTTTCCTTTATTATTATTATTATTATTATTAGGGAAAATTACTGTTCACCCCTCGGGAATTTCAAAACTGGCCAAAAACCCCCTCCTATTTTTGCACACCCCGGACAGCCCCTCCGTTATAGTTTGGTTCCCTTCTACCCCCCGTCCGTCACATGAAATGGGTCCGTGTTACGAAAATCCATTTTTGCCCCTGCAAATGGTGGGAAAAAAACCCGCCCGATCACATCATGTCATGTCTGGCTTTTATGCATACATATGTGAGTTTTTTCCCCCTTTATGGTTTCTTGTTCGCTTAGAGAGCTTAGAAGGCGAATTACATAATTTTGTTCTTGTTCTCCTTTTCCTTCGCTAAGTCGATATTATGGGACAGTTTTTGTGCCATTGCTAGATACAACGGGGGAGGGACGAGTGCCGACGTTCACCGCGTCAACCGAATGGGCGACGGTGTTAGGTGAGATTTGTGAGCGCCGGGGTCTCGATGTTTGTCGCGCGAGGGTGAAGTTCATCACACCCGATGGACATAATACGGTTTGCCCAATAGATAACGAGGTGGACTTCCAGGCGCATGTGTCATGTGTTCTCCATCCTCAAAGGCGGTGTAGTCGATATGGTTGTCGAGACGGATGACGTGCCACGACGGCCTTCCGAAAACGAGTTATTGTCGTGGTAATGCGTTGCTCTAAAACAATTATGCGGTTGTATGTCGGTTAGTGTTTAACACTACCATTATACGTATTAAAGAATGAATTATCCGTTTAAATTGGGAGTGTCCGATTAATTTATCATGTTTACGTGTAAACTATCATACACCGTTTGCATTATTACATCTATGTTTAACTATGCCTGTTAACGTGTAAATATTAACTTAGGCGTTTAAATAAGTGGAATTTATGCTTAAATTACGATCGTTTGCGTTTGAACCGAAGTCTTGGCGAGGAATCGGAATCCGGGAGCGCTTCGTCCCACCACATGGCGACCCGGATGGTGTCGCATGCCCGCCATCGTCGTCGGATCGACATGAAGTGTTGTCGTTGGACGTCGGACAACGTTTTGATGGCGTTGAACATTTCCGAGATACACTTCGCAATTTTGCTATCGGTCGGAATTTTGATTTCAAATTCGTGAAGAACGAAAAATACCGGGTCACTTGTGGAATGCGCGGCCGGTGGATGTCAATGGCGCGTTCACGCATCAAAGGAATATAATAGAAATACCTTGGGAATCAAGACAACGGACCCGACGCCACACTGCGGTGGTGGAATTGGGTCGGGGTCACACCCGAAAGCGTCCAAAAAATGGGTCGGCGCACGAGTGATTCAGAAGGCGAAGGACCGGCCCTTGTACAAGGCCATCGACATTCGGAAGGACATGTTGCGGGAGCATGGTGTCCACATTCCATACAAGCGAGGCTTGGCTGGGAAAAGAGCATGCCCGGGTGATCCTCGACGGCGGCGACATCTCCGGCTACGATCTGTTGCTTTGGTACGTCCATAAGGTGGCCGAGACAAACCCCGGCGGCGTCGCGTTTGTGGAAAGAGACGGTGAGCGTTTTAAACGTGCGTTCTTCTCTTTCGGCGCGTGCATTTTGGGGTTCAAGCGGGCATGCGGGCGGCTGCTTGTTTGTGGATGGTACTCACCTCCTCGGAAAGTATCGGGGTACTCTCTTGGGTGCCACAGGGAAGGATGGGAACAATGGCTTCTTCCACGTCGCCTTCGCTATTGTCGACAACGAGACCGACGCCAATTGGACGTGGTTCATTTCCAAGTTAGGTGATGCTTTATACGACGAAGGAGACTACCAAGAGACAATTACATTCGTTTCGGATAGGTCAAAGGGCCTTGTGAACGCTGTTGCGAGAGTTTTCCCTTCATCCCCGCACGCGTCTTGCCTTCGGCACTTGGAGGCCAATTTTATGAAAGCCAATGGCGGACTTGGGAAGGCATTGAGGGAGGAGTGTTGGTCCATATGCTTTCGTATCGCGTGGGCAACGACGGCTAAAGAATTCGATGACACCGTCAATGAACTGCGGGCCGTATCGCCCGAAGCGTTTCGGTGGTTGATTGACAAATCCGACATGTCACACCGGTCGAATTATCTCTTCAAAGGTGACCGATGGGGCGAGATGTATTCGAATGTAGCCGAGTCGTTCAATGCGTGGATCAAAGAAGCTCGACACCTACCGGTGACGAAAATGGTCGACGCTATAAGGTACTCGAAGGTTAAATACATGTAACGCTTAAGCTTACCCATTACACTTTAATGTTCGTTATCGGTGTTTAACATGCACTGTCCGCAGTTTGATATCGTCGTCGGTGTTTAACATTCACATTAACCCTTTAGTCCGGTAGAATCCTGTGTAAGATAACAAATGTTAATATCATTGTCTCGGTTTAAATAGCGTCGTATATGTTTTTCTTCTTCGATCTTTAGTTTATTACTGTTCGTTTACTCCGATGTAGTGGTGTTTAAATATTCATATATTCGCGTAAATTTCTTTAAGATTTCCGATATTCGTTGTGCGGGTACAAGCTAATGCGCATGTTATGCACTCGCCGTGAGCAAGCGAACAAATGGGATACTTTCTTATGCCCGGACATACGTTCAAAGGTTGAGACGCTTGTGCGGGATAGCCGAAGTCTTCACGTTGCTCGCTTGTCTCGCCGATCGTTACGAAGTGATTGACCGGTGCAAGTAACTCTGTAGACCTTGCTAGTAGAACTTGCTCATGTCGCGAGATGGCAAGTTTATGGCATCCCGTGCAAACACGCTTGCGCTGCGATATTGGTGACGGACAAGCAATGTTCATCGTTTTATTAGCGATCACTTCACCGTCGACACTTACAAGTTGGCGTATAAGGAAGCTATATTTCCCATACCCGACAATGAGAGGCCCACGGACAACAATCGAGATCCGCTTTTGCGGCCGCCTGTGACGAGAAGGCAACCTGGTCGTCCTAGACGAAGGAGGATCGAGTCGCAAGCGTTTGATGTCCGCGAGTTACATTGCGGCCGCCGCCACGCGTCCGGTCACAATCGTAGAACTTGCAATGAAAGTGTCGCCGATTAGGCTTCGTAAAAGGATAATCTTTAAAGAGCACACATTTATTTCGTTATGACGCCCGATATTTAAACATAGAATAAACGAATTTCGTTGTACGCACCGAAGTTTTAATTGAATAAACCTAATGTTAAATGGTGACACATTTAAAGAGTCACACACAAATAGAAGCGTACGCATTGGATGTTAAACGGGAAATATCGGTAATAAACGGTAACCAATAACGCTAAACGGGCACATCGCTTGTTGTCATTCTTTTGTATTTGAACTTCCGGAAGGAATGTCGGATAGTGACGCATAAACAGAGACGTCATATTTAAACAGATACGGCGGCGAGTTTTACACATCTTCGGCGGAATGTTTAACGGAGACGTTGTATGGTAACACAAATTGAAGCGTACGCAGTGAATGTTAAACGGGAAATATCGGTAATAAACGGTAACCAATAACGCTAAACAGGCACATCGCTTGTTGTCATTATTTTGTATTTGAACTTCCGGAAGGAATGTAAGATAGTGACGCATAAACAGAGACGTCATATTTAAACGGATACGGCGGCGAGTTTTACACATCTTCGGCGGAATGTTTAACGGAGACGTTGTATGGTAACACAAATAGAAGCGTACGCGATGGATGTTAAACGGGAAATATCGGTAATAAACGGTAACAATAACGCTAAACGAGGCACATCGCTTGTTGTCATTCTTTTGTATTTGAACTTCCGGAAGGAATGTCGGATAGTGACGCATAAACAGAGACGTCATATTTAAACGAGATACGGCGGCGAGTTTTACACATCTTCGGCGGAATGTTTAACGGAGACGTTGTATGGTAACACAAATTGAAGCGTACGCAATGAATGTTAAACGGGAAATATCGGTAATAAACGGTAACCAATAACGCTAAACGGGCACATCGCTTGTTGTCATTATTTTGTATTTGAACTTCCGGAAGGAATGTAAGATAGTGACGCATAAACAGAGACGTCATATTTAAACGAGATACGGCGGCGAGTTTTACACATCTTCGGCGGAATGTTTAACGGAGACGTTGTATGGTAACACAAATAGAAGCGTACGCGATGGATGTTAAACGGGAAATATCGGTAATAAACGGTAACCAATAACGCTACACGGGCACATCGCTTGTTGTCATTATTTTGTATTTGAACTTCCGGAAGGAATGTAAGATAGTGACGCATAAACAGAGACGTCATATTTAAACAGATACGGCGGCGAGTTTTACACATCTTCGGCGGAATGTTTAACGGAGACGTTGTATGGTAACACAAATAGAAGCGTACGCAGTGGATGTTAAACGGGAAATATCGGTAATAAACGGTAACCAATAACGCTACACAGGCACATCGCTTGTTGTCATTATTTTGTATTTGAACTTCCGGAAGGAATGTAAGATAGTGACGCATAAACAGAGACGTCATATTTAAACAGATACGGCGGCGAGTTTTACACATCTTCGGCGGAATGTTTAACGGAGACGTTGTATGGTAACACAAATAGAAGCGTACGCAGTGGATGTTAAACGGGAAATATCGGTAATAAACGGTAACCAATAACGCTACACGGGCACATCGCTTGTTGTCATTATTTTGTATTTGAACTTCCGGAAGGAATGTAAGATAGTGACGCATAAACAGAGACGTCATATTTAAACGGATACGGCGGCGGAGTTTTACACATCTTCGGCGGAATGTTTAACGGAGACGTTGTATGGTAACACAAATAGAAGCGTACGCAGTGGATGTTAAACGGGAAATATCGGTAATAAACGGTAACCAATAACGCTACACGGGCACATCGCTTGTTGTCATTATTTTGTATTTGAACTTCCGGAAGGAATGTAAGATAGTGACGCATAAACAGAGACGTCATATTTAAACAGATACGGCGGCGAGTTTTACACATCTTCGGCGGAATGTTTAACGGAGACGTTGTATGGTAACACAAATAGAAGCGTACGCGATGGATGTTAAACGGGAAATATCGGTAATAAACGGTAACCAATAACGCTACACGGGCACATCGCTTGTTGTCATTCTTTTGTATTTGAACTTCCGGAAGGAATGTAAGATAGTGACGCATAAACAGAGACGTCATATTTAAACAGATACGGCGGCGAGTTTTACACATCTTCGGCGGAATGTTTAACGGAGACGTTGTATGGTAACACAAATAGAAGCGTACGCGATGGATGTTAAACGGGAAATATCGGTAATAAACGGTAACCAATAACGCTACACAGGCACATCGCTTGTTGTCATTCTTTTGTATTTGAACTTCCGGAAGGAATGTCAGATAGTGACGCATAAACAGAGACGTCATATTTAAACAGATACGGCGGCGAGTTTTACACATCTTCGGCGGAATGTTTAACGGAGACGTTGTATGGTAACACAAATAGAAGCGTACGCAGTGGATGTTAAACGGGAAATATCGGTAATAAACGGTAACCAATAACGCTACACAGGCACATCGCTTGTTGTCATTATTTTGTATTTGAACTTCCGGAAGGAATGTAAGATAGTGACGCATAAACAGAGACGTCATATTTAAACAGATACGGCGGCGAGTTTTACACATCTTCGGCGGAATGTTTAACGGAGACGTTGTATGGTAACACAAATAGAAGCGTACGCGATGGATGTTAAACGGGAAATATCGGTAATAAACGGTAACCAATAACGCTACACGGGCACATCGCTTGTTGTCATTATTTTGTATTTGAACTTCCGGAAGGAATGTAAGATAGTGACGCATAAACAGAGACGTCATATTTAAACAGATACGGCGGCGAGTTTTACACATCTTCGGCGGAATGTTTAACGGAGACGTTGTATGGTAACACAAATAGAAGCGTACGCAGATGGATGTTAAACGGGAAATATCGGTAATAAACGGTAACCAATAACGCTACACGGGCACATCGCTTGTTGTCATTCTTTTGTATTTGAACTTCCGGAAGGAATGTCGGATAGTGACGCATAAACAGAGACGTCATATTTAAACAGATACGGCGGCGAGTTTTACACATCTTCGGCGGAATGTTTAACGGAGACGTTGTATGGTAACACAAATTGAAGCGTACGCAGTGAATGTTAAACGGGAAATATCGGTAATAAACGGTAACCAATAACGCTAAACAGGCACATCGCTTGTTGTCATTCTTTTGTATTTGAACTTCCGGAATGTAAGATAGTCCGAATTAATGACACGGGAATTTGATACGGCGGTGAAATCCCAGTACAAATGCTAATTCATTACCATCTCTTTCCCAATTACATTTGAATTCAAAATCCACACGTAAGCATCAATGCACGGAGTACGTTAGGCGAACTTGCGACCCCTAAACTTCTATTTAAACAATAAACGGAAATCAAAGGCACATCCACATATTACACACAGAGAAAGAAGTATGTACAAGTCTCTCCTCAACGAGCTCTGCCAGAGAACCCGTAGGCCGTCGCCGGAGTACTCAACCGTTAGGGAGGGCCCCGACCACATCCCCGCCTTCTTGGGCACGGTGTTGGTTGATGGGACCACTTACTACAGCCCTTACCCCGCGAAAACATCGAAGGACGCCCAGAACACTGCGGCCGAGGTGGCGTACAATGACCTCCGTATTCCATACCCCGGGAGGATGAATACGCGTCCCACTGCTACCGCCGATCGACTATGTGGAGGTAAGTCATACCGTAAGACTTCGCGTCCATGTTACGGGAAATTTATTTATTTTCTAAATTGTTAAAAGCCTTCATTGCGGGGCCTCGCACCGCAACGCCTTCGGATGCGGCGCCTTCACTCACCGCGAGCACTCCAACGGCGAAGAGTTGGAGTGCTTTTCGGAGGACATGCTCGTCGAGCTTGCGGAGAAGGAAGTCGTCCTCTCCGAAAAACTCGACCGACTAAGAACCCGCACGGCCCAAGTGAAGAAGCTCATCCAGTGGACTGAAGGGGATATGATAATGTTTTTTCGGTTTTTAGATGTATAAATTAGTATGCCTAAGCTGGTTGTAATAGAACTCCGTTTCATCTAAAAATTTTGTCAAGGAAAGAAATTTGTTCCCCTGTTACGTTTTGATCTTTACACCGATACGTGTATATTTCAACATCGGCACTAAATTATAAACGTCGACCTTTGTAAAAGGGTGGGCCACAATATTTGAAAAGCGAGAGTGTTTGTAAATAGCGAGAATAGTTTTCACACGAGTCCTCGATGTGTGAGGAAGACAATTCAAACATAAACATCGAATGTTAAGTGAAGACGCACGCTAATAAGCGGTGTCATGCAATATTCAACGGGGAGAACCCTCGTTCTCGTTCGTCGATAGTTAACCGAGATATCGATAGTTAAACGGTAAAGTGTAAGGGTAAGTGATGACGGTTATATTTAAACAATGATGGCGAGTTTCATAGATTAAATACCTCATTGATGTTTACAAAATAGGTTCAAAACCGAGAAAATTTGCATTGGAAAATGCTTTGAAACGTCGCATGCATAAATGGAGTTGAATTTAGGCTAGTTACGGTATAACGTAATCAACTAAACTATGCAATGTGAATTTATTATTAATTACTCCAATTTAATGTTGAAATGGGAGTCGGTAAAGCGTGAACGTAACCGATGCCATTTACTATATTCCATTTATTTCACCGAAAACCAATGCCTTTTTTTTACAAATAGTTATGATTGTATGTAAGCATCAAGCAGAAACAAGATACAGACGCAGATATTATCCACATCCCACAACAATGTTTAAGTCACGTCTAGCAGACTTTTGCCAGATGACACGCCGGCCCTCGCCGGAGTACACCACTCTCCGTGAAGGCCCCGACACCAACCCCGTCTTCCTGGCCACGGTGACGGTCCATCAAGAGTTTCACAAAATCCTCCTCTCCCCCCCTCTGTCCAACAAGACGCTCAAGAGTGCGCCTAATGGCGTCCCTGTGTCTGTCGAAGCTTTTCGAAAAGTATCTCCCTTCGAAAGCTGACGGTGTCTTCTTCTTCTTAAACAGGACCGCGTCTCCGTCGCAGCGCAGACCCATAACGAGAGCCACATCCTCGGGCTCGAAGCCGAGCGGGCTCGCCCGATCCCGAATTTATTGGTGCGGCCATCGTACCTCTGCGAAGCGAATCGAGAAGGGCCCTCTCTTGGAATACGGCTTCCACCTCGGTGAATGCCGCAAACGGTGTCCTTTGGATGATCTCCCAATGTCGAGAGGTCATGTGGACTTTCAATTCGGCCAAGGTCTCCACCACCGGTGTCAAGTAGCATCTCCCGTTGACTAGGTTTACCGCCATAATCACAACAACACCGCAAAAATGACAACACTTGTTAAACGAGATACATCAAACGCTACACGAGACAAATGTTTTACACGAAAAGCTCAACACTTAAATAGAGAGATGCACCGTTAAACGGAGACAAACTCTTTTAAACACGAACTCATTTTATCAAACGGAAATCTCTTTTACAAACTGTAACCATATCAAATGGAAGGGGAAACGCACATTGTAAGCATTACACAAACAACAACAACCGATATCTCTTTCAATGATCGTGTGCACAACCGAAAACCCTAACCCTAACCCTAAACCCTAAAACCCTAACCCTAAACCAAAACCCAAAACCCTATCAACCCCAAAGAGAAATTCCCCCGCACACTAGAACCACGCAAAACAAAACCGACGAATATCTCTCGTGTGCAGCAGTACTTCATATAAAAGCCTTGCTTTAGACACGGCTCTTCGCCATACCTTGAGCCGCAAACCGATGGAAGTGCGGGATACTTGCGCACGGTGGACTGAAGTTACAGAGGATGTCTAAGCCGAGAGAGCTTCGGAGAGGGAAAAGCTGAAGAAAGTTAAGCAAAGAAGAAAAACGAACACTGCTCTCTGCCTCTTTTGGGATTCCCATTACGAAAAACCCTCCACTTCCTCTCTAACCGGCTTAATGATTGCACCACGATTTCCCATGCAAGGTAGGGGCAATTCCGTCCGTGAATTTGAAAAGTAACTCCGTTAACCACCGTTTCATACTTTGGGGGTTTGAAAATCATTGTCTTTAAAAGGAAGGGGTTTTTATGGATTTGGAAATTAACGGGGTGTTTTTGGCCATTTCCCAAACTTTGGGGGTGTTTTTCGCCATTACCAGTTATTATTATTATTTTTTTTTTTTTTAAAATCACCATCATCACCATCCACAGTTTTATTTATTTATTTTTATTTCCCCACTCTCAACGACCCCATGCCCCCTGACCAGATCAATTCTCTTTTCATCCATTCAAAGTCTTACTAAACCAAAATAATAATAACAATTATAATAATAAATAAATAATTTATTATAAAGAAGAAAACCTTGAAACGAAAATGAAATCAATTTAATAAGCTTTAATCAACTTCTACTCTTTTTTTTTTTAACTTCTATTAATCTATCCGTCTGCTCTAAAACAGTTTGAAATGAAGAAAAATATGTAAAAATAACAATTTTTTTTCTTTCAAGCGTTCGGAATTAATATCACTTTCACCTCATTTTATTTAATATATATATATCTATATATCAATATATCAATGCATACTAAAGATTGTACTTGGTTTTTTTTCTCCTTTTTGCCAACTCAATGCTCATATTATTTATTTATAAAGAGAATTAATGAGATAAATTATTAATTAAGATGAAGAGCACCGACGTGTGCGTGTATATATATATATCAATGCATGCAAAAGCTCACTTTCATTTTTGCCAACTCAATGGTCATAATATTTATTTATAAAAAGAATTAATGAGATGTATAATTAATTAAGATGAAGAGCACCGACGAAAATAAGAGTATACTATGAATGATAGAGAAGAGTACACCTTGATTTGATTGGAGTTATAAATATATCTTTCTCTCTAATTTGAAGGGGTTGGTAACCTACCAACCATGTTCATAAAACTCTGTTTATTTTTCTATAAAATAACCCAAACATATCATGTGTGAAAAACATGCCAATTTTTGTTTGGCTTAGACCACCATACAACACACAAACAACTCCTTTTATGATTTACTTTCTCCACCTCTCACTCAATCATCACAAAAAATGTCTCATTTTTTAATATAGTTTTATAACACAATAATGATGAAAATAATTAGTTTCTCATGTTGGCTTTGCTTTATATGGATGGTTTTATTTATTTTTTTTTGTTTTACTTGATTATTCAAAGTCTAATAAAAGTGTTTTTCCCATTTCTGTTGAATATATAGAGTATTTAATTAAGTATGATGAATTGATACCTTCTTTTTTTTTATTGAAAATAGAATGTGATAATGTAGTTTTTTTTTTTTTTTTAATTTGTTGAGCGACTAACTTTCATTTGATTATTTCGAAGAATTTTTTTTGAACTAGAGTTTCTGTGATTTTATTTTTATGAATAGAGTATTTATGTATTAGAGAAGACATTATATATGTATGGACTTTGTATATTTGTTCAGTGATAATTAATGTGATAAAACCATGCATCCTAATTAATTTAATTATGTGGAGTTATTTTTAATGTGTTGTTTTCATTGTGAAAATTGAAAGGGCCTCTTCGTTTTTATGGGGATCTAAAAAATCATTTATAACATGTACTAATTATTTCCGTATATTTGTTATTTGAGTATTTTGTTTATTAGTGATAAATATTTTTTAAAAAATAAATAATTATGAAAATATTCACTATACGAGGGAGGATCTTCATAAACCCTAGTTGAAAATGAACTTCTATGCATTTAAAAATGTTTGCGCACTTATTAAATTATTGATTTAAATCAAAGTGTGTGCATTATTATTTTATTTTTCATATACATTACACCACAAGTCTCAACAACAAAAAAAAAATCTTCCATTACAAATATCAATCTTCATATTAATTTTTTTTTTGACAAAATAGATAAACTACATCAGGAATACGCATACCAAGAAATAAATACCTTAACCTATCTGTACTCTTATTTTATGCGAGAGCTTCAAACACAGCTCTTAAACACAAATATTTTATATAGGAGATCCGATACTGATATACAAATAGTTTATTAGTATTTTTCTCCGATATATATATATATTTTTTTGCTTTTTTTTGGCATGCACTACTGACTCAACCTCCATGGTGGCAATGCATGTGATGTTGGACCCATATGATCACACCACATGATAATTATAACACACAAATTGGTGCTAGCTCTTATCAAGGTCTTCTCTCTCTTATATATATATATATATATATATATGACCACAGTCCCTTATGGCTCAACTAAGACCACATATATATCTCTCAAATCTTTTAGAGGCATGTCCCCTTTCTTTTATGTTGGTAGGGACTCTTCTCTTGTGGCCTTTTGTTTTTGCATAACATGAAAAAGAAGCATCCTTGCTAGCTAACCTTACTAGCAAACAAAATATGGTCCCTCCTCCCCTTAAAATTATATTAGGGTTTGGTTGTTGAGAGAGACTCTTTCTTTGTCTCAAATGATGAGACTCCATGCATGCATATCCATGTGCAAAAATAACTTAGACCCATGAGAGGTTCTTAAGCTTATTAGTACTTATATATGCAAAAAAAAAATTCTGTGTGGGTTTGAGGAAATATAAATATTTACTTATTAGTGTTTCAATTCATTTCCTTCCTTCTTTTGAGCAGTTAAAGCTCAAGGATTGGAACCTACTCATGGTTTTTAAAGAGATGAATAAATTATTATTTTGTTTTGGACAAATATTATAAGCGCAAATTAATACAGTTAAGGGTATAGTCTAGTCTGTATGTTCTCATTTTATGATAAAGAGTTTAGATCACAAACCAACACTTATAACAAAAGATCTTTTATCATTTCTGTGTTTAATGAAACTTGAATTCAGGTCTCTTAAATTTTTAATACCGACAAGTTTATAAAATAGATCCCGTGTTTTGTTGGTTATCAACCCTTTCCAATTAATTAATTTGTATCCCTTTTTTTTTTTTTTTGAAAATCTTATATACCACCTTTGTTGGATTTTGACTAAGTGCAAAAGTTTTGGGTCCCTTTATTGAATTACTATTGTTTTCAATAATTATTGAAGATTTGGAGTTATCTTGAATCTTTGATGATGTGCACAGGTTTTTTTATTTTAATTAATTATTGTCAAATTTTGCATGCCGACAGTTAAATCAATGCATTAGGACGTGATTCACGTAGCTATAATTAACAAATGAGGAGGTTGAAATAGGAGGCCAAAGTAAAATTAATATTAATTTTATAGACACTTGATAATGAAATTTTAACATGTTCAACATGGACTCTGATAATAATTAAATTACTAAATTTTTTATTTTAAGGAACTTTGATGATGGTAACACTAATAAAATTTTTTTAACATTAAGTGATTATAATGATCCCCTTTTTTTGAATTATGTTGTTATTTAAAATTTATATTAAATAAAGTTCTATGCATCTATGTGAATATAAAGCTCTAATATCACTACCATAGAGTACGGAAAGACTAGACTAATTCATGCATGAAAGACACGATATATAAAATAAAAAAATATATATAAAAAAATATATTTCATTGTCAAATTTGAAAGGAAAAAAAAAGTTGGCATGAGTGAAGGCCACCTTTTTTTTTTTAAAAAAAAAAGAAAAGGTTTTTTTGTAAGTCTTCTTTTGGGTCAAGGGATTGTGATTTTTTTTTCTCTTTTTATTTTTTATTTTTTTAAATTAAAATTATGGCTCTTGCGTCTTTTTCATTGCATGCTTTTTTTATTTACATTTGGTTGTTGGCTTGGATTATTTGGGTTCACTACTTTATAAAATTTATTTAAAGAATTAAAATGCATTTGATTCAATAGATCCTGTAGTTTTTCTTTTGGTTTATTTTTTTTAAAATATTTTCCAAATATTCAATATTGTGACCTTACAAAAACTTATTATTTAAACACCTTTTCCTAATTTATTGATTTTTTTTAATTTTAAAATGGTTTATAAGATATTAATGTTGCAACGTCTAAGTTAGGTGGGATATCTCATGACCCACTTTTTCATTTTTCTTTTTAAACATTTGGTTAATGGAATAATTTAAGACAATATGATTTACTGTATTGGCTCTACATAATAAAGAAGAAAAATATCCACATAAACAAAACCATTGAAGATATATAAATGTAGCATTGATATTTATAAATTCACTAATAATAATAATATTGACATGCATGAAGCATATGAAACATAGAAGTGGCATTAATCTTGTGCTGCCATTTTTACTGTTTCTGTCGGCTCATTTTTATTTTCTCAAATTTTATCCTTTATGTGAAGCCATAAGAAACCCTGGCCGGGCCAGGCCAGGCCGGGTCGGATCGGGTCGGGTCAGGTTATTTAGCTATGCTTTCGTTTTCATTGTAACTTAAATGATAAGACGTAAAATTTATAAAACAATGACTTTATTATTATTATTATTATTATTATTATTTTTTTTTTTTTTTTTTTGTGTATTTAGACGATTAAAGATAATAAATAACTAAATATTAAAAGACGCTTCACATGGATTAGAAGCGAGTTTGACTCCTCTAAAGTAATAAAGGTGAGGGTACAAGCGGTTGACGGTGCTCTTCATTGGTTTGATCTATCTATCTTTGTAGGAGAGCCATCTCACGTCCACAACAGGGACATATCCACGTTGTTAAAATAAAAAAAAAAAAATTAATAATACCCTTATATTCTAGGGAAATGATATTATGATATTATAAGTGAAAACAAAACATAAATATAATCCTCGATAAAAAAAAATAATTAGTTTGTTTTATTCATTATTATCTTCTGTAATTAAACACACCAAAGTCATACGTAAATAATAATAATAAAAAATAAAGAATGATATCAAACTAAGTTAAATAAGGGGGAGGTATGGTGTAACTATACATCACCATGAAATTAAGAGTCCCAACAAATGGATGGTAAGGGTGGTTAGGGATGTTGGTTAGTCATAAAAAAAAAAATAAAAAAATAAAAAAAATAAAAAAAGCAACAATGTATACAATTCACTACTTATTTTAAGTATTCTTTCTTTTAACAAATAAATGTAAATATGGTTTTCAGTTTTAAAATGTTTACTTATTTGTATATTAAATTTTGGAGCTGAATCATGTGTTATTTTCATTGGTTCCACTTTTCTATAGTGCTACAAATAATTTAAGAAGAAAGATGCAAAATGAGTAATACCCCACTAATCACAAAGCTAAGAATGATCATTAACATGTTTACAAGGCTTTAATTGATTGGCTAATTAGTTTATTTGAAAGCCTATATTTTTAGAGCTTTGAAGGCTTACAACAATCATTGCATAGAGAAATTGATCCACTTCCCTTTTTCCCATTTGTCCTTCTCTTCATTTTGTACATTTAATAGATTTTTTTTTTAAAATTTTTTAAAATTTTATTTTATTTTATTTTATTTTATTTTGTTTGGAGGTTGTGCTTTCTCTGCCAATTAATAAGTGGTGGAGACAAGGTCTTTGTCCTTGATCAGGATATTTGATCACCTATTACCAAATTTAATTAAGTAATCTTTAATAAGTGGTTTATATGTAATTAGTTTTATTTCAAGGGGCAATCATAGTAATTTAGATGTATGTTTTTTTGAAAAAAAAAAAAAAAACTCGAAAACTAAATAATTCAATACCAATGGTTCAACCACCGTTGTTAAATTAAATCTAGTTTAATAATTAACCAACCACAATAATAATGAAAAAGTAGCATGGTGAACTGAAATCACTCATGTAAAAAAAAAAAAAAAAAAAAAAAAATTAAAAACTTTATAAAAAAATATCTCTTTGATGGAAAGGTAACTTAAATCACTCCAGCCCCCATTAATAACATCTTTTCTTTTAGTCAAAATTATTAAATTTTCAGGTCATTTTAACAATATGTGTGTATATAATAATTATGTAAATTAAAGGCTCCAAATGTCAAACGCTGTTGTTGTTAAAAACTTCAAAAATTTGAATATGGTCAAAAATAATTAGCAAGAGAAAATTTGAAAAAGAGAAAAAAAAAAAAAGGTCTAAAATTTGATTAGTCAAAATTGCCGTCCTTTTTTGCAAAAAAGAAAAAGGAGACCGCGTCTTCCGACTTTGAATCCCTTTGATCCTATTCAATTCGAACACGAGCTCCTCTTATCGATTTCCATATCTCAATTTCCACCATATTTGCCGACCTAAATCTGGACTTCCCCTTCTTTCCACCGACCAGGTCCTTTTATTAGGTCGGATTTCCTGGTGTTTTTTAGGCGTCCCGTTTGGATAAGGTAAACGTAATTACCACCCTGCCATCCCACGTGTCCAACCCGATCTCGTATTTAATCCCACCGATAACTTTTTCTCCAAACACCCGCACACAAATATATAAACGTGGCCATCCACGTGTACATTAAGATCTACAATCTTTTGATGAACGGTTGAATCCAAGCCCTTACGATGCGGGGGTTTTAAGAATTTAGGTTTCGAACCAGCTTCCTTGCGGGTGGTTCGATCGCCGAACCCGCACGCAAAGCACTCGGGGAATCAAACCCGACCCGATAATCTTCCAGTTTTACCCCTATATTTGGAAAGAATTGCGGTACTGCCACTTCCGTATGTACTCTTGGGAGCTGATAAATACGCCCGTGGGTTACTGAACGATGGTCTTCTCTCTTCGTCTCTCTCTTGGTCTTCATTTTCGTCTCAGAGATTTCGGTCCGCAATCTCTGCTTGATTTCGCGCGAGATCTAGGGTTTGGAGTTGGTGATTGGAGGTGGTGGCGATGTGGGTGGGTGTGGAGGAGGATTTGGAGTGCCTTCTATGATCGTGTTGGTGGGCGGGGAGGTGAAGGATTGGGGTGGGTTGAGGTACGGGAGGGCTGGGGAGTGCATGAGGGATCTGCTCCGATCTCTATGTTTTACGGAGAGGAGAGGACGGGACTGCGGGCTGGTGATCCGGAGCAGGGGTAGGTGGGGCAAATGTGGTTGATTTGCCTGCCGACAAGGTGTGATTTTTAGTAATTTATTGGTCTTTTTTTTGCTGGGTTTTTGAGAGGGAGTTGGTGAAGGTTGGGAGAAGCGAGCAGATCTGAAAAAGATTGGATCTTTGGGTGTTTGGATTGCTGGCTTTTGGAGGAAAATGCAGCAAGATCAGAGAAAGAAGGTCTGGAGGTTCTTGTTCTTCTGGTTCTTGATTTCTTTTAGGGCGTGGAGAGTGTGCTATTTTTCTTTTTTTTTTTTTCTTCTTCCGTTATGTGATTTAGATAGATTGGTTTTCATCTTGCTTGAATTAACTTGAAAACAAAAAGAGTCCTTTGAGAATTCCCTTGAAAATTTGGTTGAGTTTGGTTTTCTGATGCCTTATTACTATTACTATTATTATTATTATTATTATTATTATAATTATTATTATTTGGATTAGATATAATTCAGTTGTGTGGATTCTTTGTCTGGGATTTTTTTTTAATTCCCACTTGTTTAACACGGATGGTTCTGATCAGAAGCATGTTACTGCTTTCTGGGAACCATGTTCACATCCCTCGCAAACTATTGATTTGTCATCACATCTAGCATTTGTTCGTAGTTTTTAGTGGTGTAAAGAATCCATCTTTGTTCTTCTTGATCTTTCCAGTGTTGTGGCCTTGCCTCCACTGACCTGCGAATTTCCTATCTTGATTCTATTTTACTTGGTTTTCTTTTATTTTCAATTTATGTTCTCTATATTTGGTTTGACTGAAACAGCTTATCTGTTCTGAGATCAATTAGATAAAGCCATGGTGTTTTTTTTTTCAGACTGAGATAGGTAGAAAATAATTGCAACTAAATTATGGTAATTGTCTGCGCGAAAGAGACTCAGTGGACCTGCTGATTATGAAGATGGGGTGGGGGGCCGGGATTGGTTTTTATTAGTTAAAAGGAAAATATGTATATAAAGTAATTCTTGATTTGACATTACCATTGGGATGGCTCCTTATTTATTTATTTATTTTTGGTGATAATTTTGTTGTTCCCACGCAGATGTAAACTAGTAGTTACCTTCTTATCTGAGTTGCTCGGTGGTGGCACTGTTTGAGGTCAAATATACCAAAATGTAACAGGAAACTTATAATTGTTTTTTGTTGATTGTGAAATTGTGTTACCCAATCGGCTTGGATCAAGCGAAAATTCTCTTTGTATGGATGTTCAATAGCTTAAAATTTGTGAGCTTTGCATTTTTTTTTTATTGTTTCTTATTCTTACCACCTGTTTTGTCCTTTCTGCGAACTTTATAATCTCTATGAAAGGCGCATCTTTGATGGAAATTGTTTTCGCTGTTATTTCATGTCACTGCTGCTCTTTTGTCTTCATTAGATGTGTTTGTTTTACTTGGTCTGTGTCATATATGTCTCGCCAGCACAATTATGCTGTAGTCCTTATTTTCTATTTTATGTAGTCATTCTATAAACGTTGCTTTGAACTGTTATGTTGATTTTGACAGTGTAAGTTTTGTCGATATGTTGCAGAATACGCCAGAAATGGACTTCTTCACTGAGTATGGGGATGCTAATAGATACAAAATTCAGGAGGTGATTGGTAAAGGAAGTTATGGGCTTGTGTGTTCAGCTATTGATACACATACAGGAGAAAAGGTGGCCATCAAGAAGATACATGATATTTTTGAACACATCTCTGATGCTGCTCGGATTCTCCGTGAGATAAAGCTTCTGAGGCTTTTGAGACATCCTGACATTGTTGAGATCAAGCATATCATGTTGCCTCCATCTAGAAGAGATTTTAAAGATATTTATGTTGTTTTCGAGCTGATGGAATCAGATCTTCACCAGGTCATCAAGGCTAATGATGATTTGACAAAGGAGCATTATCAGTTTTTTCTTTATCAGCTGCTTCGCGCTCTAAAATATATCCATACAGGTAGTGACACTTTTCTTATTTTCCAGATGGGTCAGTATAATTTTGACAAAATCTTCCTTAAAATCCTGTCACACCTCTGGTGATTCTGTACCATGTGTGGACCGCGAAGCCTTGCCATACAATTAGGATGACTTTGGGTTTAACATCCATCATTCTGATATATTAAAAATCTATTACTTTGTACATGCTTCTTGCAGTCATGTGGGGTTTCTCATGACCGCGGAGGTGTGTATTCTATGCTTTAAGTAAATTTGTGATGCCACCTTTTATATGGTTCTGTCATACACTTGATTGACGACAACTGAAAGGATGAAACTTTTAACATGCCTATTAAATCGTGGAAATATCTGTCTGAGCTGAAGTTAGCTTCATCCTTGATGACAGAGCCAAATAACTCCATGCTTTTATTTTTAGCAAGTTCCCTCTCTCATCCTGTTTGAGACATTTTGCATTCACTTGTTATTTGTCATTATTAAAATCCTTGACTGTAACTATCATTCAATTTTTTCTGTATTTTAAATATCTATGGCATCTTGAATTTTTCACTTCATAGTTTTGGTTGTGTGTGCTATTTTTCTGTCTTGGCTGTCGGCCATATGTTCTTTAGCATTTTTTGTTTTTTGAATTCTGGAAGTATTTAATTGCAGCTAATGTTTACCATCGAGATCTAAAGCCGAAGAACATATTAGCAAATGCAAACTGCAAGCTGAAAATTTGTGACTTTGGATTAGCAAGGGTTGCATTCAGTGATACGCCCACAACTATATTTTGGACTGTAAGTAATGAGATAAAAATATTCCTTACTTTTTGTGGAAATGTGCTTCAATTATTATTGTGTGTTACCTAATTTATATTATTTTCCTCTGTACTCTAATTTAAAAATTTCTTGCCTCTGATGCATTAACTTGTTTGCGGCCATGTGCAGGATTATGTTGCAACCAGATGGTATAGAGCACCTGAATTATGCGGGTCATTCTTTTCTAAGGTATTCTTTGGTACATGGTGGCCTTTTTTTTGTGAACTTACCTTTTATCACATTCAATCAATCACTAAAGTAGTCATCTGGGTAAAACCAAGAAGATTGGTATCATATGTTGCAGAACCAGCTTCTTTTGTTTACCATCTTCCATGTGTGTCAAGCTTCCATGTGACAAGGAAATGATTACCACCCAAAAATTCTACCTTCATCACTCTACCGAGGCAATACAGTGTACTGTTTTCCTTCAGTTCTGTATGTTAGATCAGTTCAAGTATGTGTCAACTTTACGTTGAACCTGTTATCCAATCTTAGTGCCTTGATAATCTGAATGTCCTGATTTTATTTGATTGATGTGCAAACCCCAAGAGTATCTCCCACCCTATGTAGCATTTATACCTTATTTTTTGCTGTTATGGGTGATAGTTTTGATTACTTAAGTGGAGCTGTATGCCTGTGTATTTGCATAGAGTTTTGAGGGCATTAAAATTGGTAATTTAAGAGATGCTTGCTCAGGAATGATTTTGAACTCTCTTGCAAGCTGAAAATTGATACCTTGCAGGTACTCAATGTTAAGTCTGCTGCTAAAACTTCATTCACTTTTTTTTTTTAATAAATTATTAATGGAATATTGTCTGAGGTTTGACAGTAAGTGGTGCATCTTGTTGCAGTATACTCCTGCTATTGATATCTGGAGCATAGGCTGCATTTTTGCTGAGGTATTGACTGGGAAGCCGCTGTTTCCAGGTAAAAATGTTGTCCACCAGTTGGATTTGATGACTGATCTCCTGGGCACACCTTCCTTGGACACTATTTCTAGGGTATGATGATTAGTTTAAACCATGGATTGATGATCTATTTGAAAAAGATGCAGAAAAAATTAATCTTATGTATTCTTTGTCTGATTTGATTCCAGGTCCGAAATGACAAAGCTAGAAGATATTTGAGCAGCATGAGAAAAAAACAACCCATACCATTTTCACAGAAGTTTCCAAATGCTGATCCTCTAGGCCTAAAGCTGTTGGAGAGGCTTTTAGCCTTTGATCCAAAGGATAGACCAACTGCTGAGGAGGTATACAAGTTCTTTAAGAATTTTCTTTCATCTGGCTGTACTCTAACATCTTCTTTTTTTTTTTTTTGAAACTTAAATTTGTGAATATGTAATGTTGTCCATTCTGAGGACAAGATGACCCCGAGCCTTCGTATCTGTTATACGCTATCCATGTGATTGTTTACAGTTTTGCAATTGGTGCATCAGGCATTGGCTGATCCTTACTTTAAGGGATTGGCGAAAGTGATGAGAGAACCCTCTTGCCAACCAATTTCGAAAATGGAGTTTGAGTTTGAGCGACGAAGAGTGACAAAGGAAGACGTCAGGGATCTCATTTTCCGTGAGATATTGGAATATCATCCTCAATTGCTTAAAGACTACATTAATGGAACGGAAAGGACAAGCTTCCTGTATCCAAGGTTTTGATTCTGGCTATATCTAAAATATATTTTTCATTACATAAAAATATCAGTTCTATTGTTGACAATTTTTCTTCTTTTCACTTATCATGCAGTGCTGTCGATCAATTTAGGAAGCAATTTGCGCATCTTGAGGAAAATGGTGGACGGAGTGGACCAGTGATCCCATTGGATAGGAAGCATGTTTCTCTTCCTAGGTATTTTATCTGATTTCAATATCTTAGTTTATTTTTCCATACACTTTTTTTTTTCGTGCAATTCTCTTCCGGAGTTCTATGCTCTTTGTAATTGTCTAAATATATATTACTATCCCTAAGGCTATATCCTCCATTTGATGGTATTATTTAACACATCCGGATGATTACAGAACCATTATCTGTGTTATTCTTCGCTTTGCATGCTTTCAACCTAACTAGAAATTTCTCCAAGGATTAGTTCCTATAAGTTTTAAAACATCACTAGTTTATGTTAATTGGCTTTGTAACGCTGTTTAAAATTCAGCGATCATCAAATTTGATTTTCTGAAAAACTTACTTTGTTGTTGTTTTTGCAATCACCATATGCTGTCACCCATTTTTTCTTGCTTGATTGAAATGAGAATATACCTGCATAATTTGTATTGTTGGCAAATACTAAACATTTCATTGATTTTGGTTGGTTTACCATGTGGCACTTTCCAAGTGTTTAATTGCATCATTCCAATGTAGATCCACCGTGGTTCATTCCATGACAATCCCTCTGAAAGAACAACCCAATTTAGCTTCATGCAGAGAGAGGCAAGCCTCAGACGAAGCAAGCAAGAACCCTAGAGATGCGGAAAAGATATCTGGAAATCCATCAAGAGCTTCAGCTGCACCCGCTTATCAAAGAATATCAGTTGGTACAATCTCTAGCTTAATTCCTCTGCACGTATCTGACATTTGAGACACAAATTTAACAATCATGCTTGCTTTCAATTCTCAGCTAAACCTGGAAAAATTGTGGGACCAGTCATGCCTTACGAGCATGGCAACATAAAGGATGCATATGATCCGATAAGATTGATAAGGGATGCAGTACTTCCTCAGCCCGGGATCCCCCCTGCTTATTGCTACCAGAGAAGCATCAACGGTAAGTCAGACACCGCCGAGCAGGGACAGCAAACAATCCAGCAAAGTGTGCCTTCCAAGATTGCATCAGACATAGCTCTCGACATGAGAGCCCCGCCGTTCTATCTCCCAGGAGTTTCCAAACCCGACACAATCGATTCAAATCTTCTGCAGGCTAAATCTCCGTTCAGTGGACCTGCGGCAGCGGCCGCTGTTCATAGGAAGGTAGGCACGGTGCAATACGGCATTTCAAGAATGTATTAGGCATAAACACTGTGCTGCTGTGATCGACTCCAGCAATCATCGACATTGGCCGTGTTATCAAGGTGATAAATCTCCGATGAAAAGAAGAAAAAGGGATCTAAGTGATCTGGATGTCAAATGCGGGGAGGTGATGGAACAAGAAGGATAGTTGAATGATCTGATGGAGCAACATGAACAAGGTTGTACGAGTCCTATCTGAAATTCAGGGACTATCCATTACATTCACAAGATGAAGGCATTGTGGCTTCTATGGTGTGCTCCCCCACCTTTTTTTTTTCTTTTTTTTTTTTTTTTTTAACTGATGATATTGTTTCAGTGTTTCTGCAACATACTCTGTAGCAATTAACCAAATGAAAATGCCTACATTCATGAAAGTAATTCTTTTTTTTTTTTTTTTTTTTAATTTAATGAAAACACACTGGTTTGAAGTAATATAAAAACATTTGCCTATTTGATTGAAAAGCATTGGAAGGATCAGGGATTTGCAGGCCAACTGACTGTGAGAGAGTTGCTGATGGGGTTTGCCCCTGCCTCAACTTCATGCAACTCCACCCTTGGATTCATTGAACTGCTGCTCTCTTTAAATATCTACATATCAAATCATGTATTATTCTCATGAGAGGCATAATAATAATAATTTAAAAACAGACACACATGCACACATAATAAAGAAAAAGAGCACCCTACTTGGCCTGTCAAAGCAGGAGACTGCAATTCTCCAGCTTTATCCTTGTCATCATCTGAATGGCAGAAGAAAATCACTCAAATCATTTTAATAAGAAAGAGAATGAAATTTATAAACATGTGTGGTATATATATATATATATATCTTGTTTACATTTCAAAGAGAAACATGATGAACAAAAATTAAGTGCAGTTATTCATGACTTTTACCTGCAAGTACTCTTGTGGGTAATGCTGGATGTGGAAGAAGAAGAAGAGAAAGGAGGAGAATGAGAAGGAGAGGAAGAAGAGGAGAATGAGAAGGAGAAGTAGAAGAAGGTGGTGGAATGGAAAGAAGAGGCATGTTGATAAGTTGCAGAAATTGTGAATGTGTGATGCATTGGAGAATGAGGATGGGTATGAGAAGAATGCATTTGAGTTCAAGTGGGGTTGGAGAGATAAAAGACGAGGAGGAGCATTAATGGAGCTGTTTTATTGTCTGGCTGAATGGTAGACAAATTTACTACCAAATGAGACATTAGAGGCTGAACTTTTGGGGTATATTACTTTCTCGGAGTTATAGGGGAAAAAAAAAGGAATTTATTATTTTATTTTATTTTTGCATGCATATTAGAAATATATATCTGTCTGTCGAACTTCATATTGACATTCATATTCTTGTAAAAAGCTGTAATGCTACATAGGCTTGTCAACTGAAAAACAAATTCTTGATTTTTGAAGGGTATATATGCATTTGCATGGTATATATATATATAATATAGATGCCAAAACCATTAACGTAGCTTAAAAATGGAAACAAAAGTAGTAGTACAGTTCTTGTATGCTTTATAGCATAAAAAAGGGATCAGAAGACTATTGAAAGCCTAAGACATAACAAAGATGATAGATACGATGGCTACACAGTTTTATATCACATTTATGCCCTCATAAATTTTATATTCACATACAGGGTTTTCGTGTTGAAGTCAACTGCAATAATTGCTTCTACTCTTTTCTGGCTCACGAGAGTTTGAGAATAGCTTTATAAAAATAGTTTAATAATCAATACATAATTTGGTTAAAATTAAATTTAGTTGGTCAATATATACACTGAGATTTTGAACATTCGAATTTGTAAATGCATGCATCCAAACAGAAACTCTGCAGAGGTCCATTTGTAATAATGATATTATATGAGGGTATATATGTAAAAAAACCAGAAGGAAATTTTCCTTTCTACCAATATACCCTGATAAAATACATATAAAGCTTCCTTTCAAATAACATCAACAAATTTGTGGAATAAATATATAATATGCTATGGCCCTGCCAACTTCAGAAATACACAACTACAAAAAAATTAATAAACTCACATCAACAAAGGTAAATAAATACATTTCCTCAAAAATAAAAATTTAATCCAAAATGCACAGAAGACACATATCACCAAGAGAACAAGTATCAAGAAAGCTGTAAATAGAACAATGAAAATGGTATGCATTGGGTGCATTGGATCGTACCTCGATCCATTCCTTGTCTACCAACTCAACATGTTCATGCTGCTCCTCAGAAACACTGAAAAGGAGTTTGTTTGTTTGTTTGCAGATGTTCTTTAGAGTCGACATTGAGAATACCACATCAAACTCGCCATCTCCTTCGTTTCTGTCAAAGATTTTAATCCCCACATTTGCTTTGCGTGAATTAACTAAACCGAGGAACAAGGGATGAGCGATGGCAGATCTCTCAGACAAACTACATATCTGTTCAAAGGACGGCATGAGAAAAACAGAACAGGTATCACTACAAAGAATTGGGCTGGTAAACATGCCAATAATCTTCAAAACCATGTGTTTTTCATGATTTTGATGAATCTGCATGTTGCAAACATTTATTATAGAGAATACGGAAGATAAAGAAATTTCAGAGAAATGTCTCACCTGGACATACTCCGCACCTATCTCACTAAGTTCATCTATAATTTTGTGAGATGAGAGCAAACTGAAGACTCCACCAGCACCAACTGGATACTGGATTATATCCCATGGAGATTTCAGCAAGATTTTGTGAGTATTTTCATTTGGGCAAGTGCCAACGGCAGGTAGCTTTTCTTCCTCCAACAACCAAACCTGTGAACGGGAGTCAACCGGTAAAATATATATCAGAGTACAATCACACTGACAATGTCCACAACTGTCAGGAGTAAAATTACTAGGAGGTAAAGAACTTCTTGAAGAAGAGTATGGTAGAATTGGAATATGTACTACACTACTGTGTCTAAGCCCACACGTTCATTTTGATTCATTCCTTACAAAAGTAGAAGTTAACTATGTGTGCTCAAACTTCAAGCTGCCAAGAAGAACTAAACTGAAAAAAAGAAAGTCCATCAGTTGCAAATGATGCGTCTTGTTAGAGAAGTTACATTATGGGAACATTTATTTTTCATTATGTCAAGGAAACTACAATGGTAAGAAAGCCAATTACTTGATATGTTCTTCAAAATAAAATAGTATCGAGATATTCGCTCTCTGCCAGAATCCAAAATTCCTTTATAATCCTTCAAAACACAGTTAATTGGTAGAAGAACGATATGTCAGACCTTTTGGCCGCTAAAACTGAAGTAGTCATTCTCCAACAAAAATTTCTCATATGACTGGATCTCATGTGCTGGAGAAATCAGAATGAGAGGAAACGAAATATCTTCTTTCACCTGCATCATGTATAAGATCTGATGTTCATTCCTGACTGGCTAAATATACAGTGTAGCTCAAAGAAAACATAAGCAAACAGCATCCACAATGTATACCTTCAACACACTCTTGCAGTCAAGAAGCAACTTTTGTAGCAGGATGATCTTAGCCTTCATTCTATCATCAACAGACTCAGAATACTTTCCTGAATCATCATTCAGTAGAATAATGGTAGCAGCTTTTGATTCTGTAAGAAGTTGGAGTCCTGTTTCATACAAACCATAATTAATGCTGTCCTCCGCATCACTTTTGCAACTAATAAGGCATTTCTGGGAGATTTTGACTGCACTCTTCATTAATCCAGCTGAATTAGCATCAATAAACTTGGACAAATCATATCTGCTAAAAAATATAAAAACATCAGGTCACCAATTGAAATTGGGTGTAAAAATTTGCCAAGGTTGAAATTCATGCAAAGGATCACAGGTGTCAGAAAAAAAGGGGAGCTCCTGCATTAAAGTTGCACAATTAGAAGCTCAAAATACCACAAAAATAATGACAAGGTAGATAAAAGAAATGTCGAAAGCTAACGCAGCATCTTTACATATATATAAAAAGATCAATATGAAGTGATAATAATCATAAAGCCAGCAGCCTATAACTGGCTGCATGACATCAGGTTGATCCAGTAAGCAAATGATTAATTAACTGTTGAACAGAACATTCGTTAGACAATTTATTGGCTGAAACAACAAATCATTCATGCGACCACTTAGGATCATGGATTAACCAAATAAGTGACAAAATGAAGTGAATGAAATGCATCTAACCTTTCCATAGGTGTTCTGATACTCTCTAATGAACGCTGAAGCAATTTGAAATTAATTTCTGCAATTTGACCTGCAAGAAATCTCCTTTGGTCCTTTTCTCCAAATTTTAAACCCTCCAGTACATGGTTCTGCCTCAATTCACTTAGCTTCTTTTTTGCAGATATAACACGATATTTAATTTTCTTTCTCTGCTTCCACTCCTGTAAGAGATCCGCAAAATAGAGAAAGTCAAGATATCCAAATCTACATGGAGTTGAACATGGTTTTTAAAAATATTAATTAGCAAGATTCTTCGGCAAATTCACTGTTATTATCTGAACACAACCTTCATGTTATGCGATATTTTGGCATGTATATTTGTCATTTCAATGGAGAAGCAAGGGACTTGACCATTAGTGTGTCCTCAAGAATATCAGCTGGATTTATTATTAATAAATTAATCTAGCATCACTAAATTGGAGTCAGTATTTCACACACCTTGCCACAAACTAGTCACTTAGTGCAGAATCTCTGTCTGCTACACTACATGGAGGTCAAGAATTCTTTGGAGACTGTTTGAGACAATGCAGAACAATGATGCACTATCAATGTGTATTCCTTTCTGTTTTAAATGTTTAATGGATCAACACCATAACACATCCTGAACATTTAAATTCTCTTCTAGGCATGCAAGAATGAAAATAATTCTTATTAGAGGCTTCATAAAAGATAAAGATTCAAAAAACAGACGGCTATTCAGATATTAAAGTATAGTTTGCGTATCAATGCCCAAAAATTTATCAAAGCTACAGGACAAACCAGCTGGCGTCTGTCTTTCTTAGATCTTGGATCAGAATGTAAATTGAGCTCAAGAAGCCCTTTTGGAGGTGTAATCCACATTTCTCTATTGCCCATATCTACATCAGGCACGATGGCTTCAACAAATGGAATCCACACAAGGTGACCAGAAGCACTTGTTTCTGGATTTGCAGAATTTAACCAATCAATTCCTTCTCCAGTTGAATGACATCTGACCTGCAGTACATCATTAGCCCCAGTGTTGACGACATTAACCACAGTTCCCACCAGTTTGCCAGTTTTCTGAAAGATGGGGCATAAACATCAGCATAGCATTGTCATGAGTAAGTTTAGCAAATATAGCAAATAAGAAGAAATGATGATAGAAATTAGTCAGCTTTTAACTCATTTCATAACTTTTTGAGAGCAACGACTACCCTTTATACTAGTTCATGGAACCAAGAACACATTCTCCTGTCATTAATTTTTTTTTTAATTGAATTTAGATGTTCAAGAAAACAAATGCTTCATGAAGGGTCAAAGTGATTTGTGTGAGTAGTCTACAGCAATTCTTATATTTTGTACGAGATAGGTTTAAAGAGGTGTAATGTTTTTTTTTAATTTTAATCATACCCAATCATGTAGTGCAACACTTCATGATGGCAAAAGACAAGAGTATATCAGCATCAATATAATAATTATGGTGTTTGATATGTACCACAATATTAATGAAAGAAAATCCTTCCGCTTTAATTCAGGAATGCAGTCTTCTTCAGGGGGAATAAACATCTTCCTAATTCAATAAAAATTTCTAAATTTTATAGCATCTAACCTATAACTACCAAACACATTGAATAATAGATGAATATGTATGGACCTTCATATAGACTCTCATGTTGAAAAGATCAGGAGTGTAAAACTCGCCTTCATCCAGTTCTGGCCTGTCACCTTCTCTTACTAACAAAGTCGATCCAACCATTTGTTTTGCCTGAGGCAGCGAATGATAAACGGTAGTCAAAGTCACATGCAAATAACATATGGCACTAGATATTGTTCAAAAAGAGAGAGAATTGATTATGGTGTCACTATCACAAAATTTTAAGCTACAAATAATACTTTGAAACAATGCAACAGTATCATGGAATGATCAAGATTCAGCTTGGTGGTAATACCAACTAATATTGTAAACCTAAAATTTCACATTTATTGCTGTGCAATGGAATTTATTAAATCTTGATTTCCAAGCATCACATAATGTAATTAAAAACTGAAAAACACAACACCAAATAGACTGTATATGGTTTTGCAACATATATAATTGCATAATTCTAACAATGTTATTGAACCTGCCTCCACAATCTAAGAACAGATAAACATTTTTTATTAATAGATTTCTTTTGCTAAATCTCACAAGCCTTCATCGATTAATTCTCACTAAATTCTAAATTCAGAGTCGGCATTCCACTTGGATGACCTTTGATTATCAAAGTGAAAGAAAAAGATCAAGCTGATTGAGCAAACCTTCTCAACAGTATCAATTCCATGAAGACTAATAATCCAACTCTTCTGACCAGGGTGAGCTCTACCCCTAGTGAGTTCCACTTCCGAAATCAACTCTTTCCCTGTAATCCGAGTTCTCAGCCACCTCTTCCCTGGCTACAAGTCACAAATTCATAACAAACTTAAACTAAGGAAAATTAATTCAATTGAAATCAACGAAAGAAAAACAAAGCAAGCCCGAAGCATTCACCTTGGAGAACCGGAGTTCAGGAAAACCCGTATTTGGTTTCACCCTGAGTTCCCCTTCGAGCCCATGAGCAGCACAGATGTACCCAACGTTGATAAAGTCGGAATCTTTCTCATCAAAATTTTCTCCTTCTGCGTTATCAACTGCTTCAGCAATGGCCTGAAACCCTGGAAATGGACATCAGACAGTAAGAGAATAATCCACAGAAAAAAAATCGAATGAAATTTGGAGCAGTAGCTACTAGGAATTGAGAGAAGGCCGGGGATGGGGAGGCGGCGCGAGGGAAAGAGAACGAAAAACTGAGTCCTGAGTGGACTGCAAGGAGGGAGAGAGAAGGGAGTTCGATGATGAGGCAGCAGTGAGGATGGAGAGGGAGTGGAGAGAAGCCATGAGCGGTGCATTGGAGCTCTGGAACTGGAAGTGAGAACCGTAGCACGGAGTTTGAAGGAGATAAATTCTGGTTTCTTTGCGTATATATCCCTAAAATCTCATAATTGCATACAACCCCCTATAAAAACATGTAATTATTTAAAAAGAAAGCAGCATGAGATTTTGCAGGAGCTAAAGTGCAATAAACTTATAATTTAGTCCTACCTGTAAAATGGAAATGCTGAAGGAGATTACACTTCCATCAATTTATAAAAACAAAAAAATACAAAAACAAGTTCGTTGTATTCATTTACATACATTAAACATGATTTCCAAACAATTCTATGGAATAATTGATTCACATAAATGCCCTTATTTTGATCAAATTCTATATAATGTGGATATAATGTCTCCAGTTGAACTTTGGACTCTCACTAAGACAGCACATATAAAAAATAGCAAGCCTCCATAATTGTAATACTGCGATGCATTCCTTACCCAATTCATCTTCTATGGCTTTGACGAAGATCAGTGATCCACTGACAATGATATTAGTGCATGACTAGTCTGATGAAACAGTAAATCAGGCAATAAGCCACAAGAGATTTTAAGGACCCCTCCTGCACACTTTGCACTGAATCTTGAGTGTTGATCAACAGTTCAGCATTTCTAGTCTCTAATCCAATCTTCAGATGCCCCTTTGGAATGAGACGGCGATTGATGTCTGAAGGTTCACTAACAGTGAGGTTTCATGATCCTACTTTCAGCAAGTGAAGTGATTACTCAAATGATGTGCAAGCTACATAAGAGAATGGCAGATCAGAAATGTGGAAGTATTGCTTGCTAATAATTCATAGGTTTGCTTTTGTCAACATGATGCATGCACTGCCTTCTGAAGTTATGGTCTCAATTGAAGCTTGCAGAATATCCAGAGTAAAGAACATCGCAACCACTTGTCAGGATTAATATGCACCGTGCTGATATATCCAAGATTATCGTTCAAGTTCACCAAAATTCCTGTATATTCACAGAAGTTCAGCAATCCAATATTTCTTGTTGCCAAACCTGTTCCTAAAGAAACAAGGATAGCGGCCCCCAACAGAGATACTTGGTACTGGTTTGGTGAATAGAACCTAGATTGCCAATTATGAAATGTGTTGCAGGATGTTAACTGAGGAAACAAAAATAACTCACTTGTTACTGTCTTCAATCACTTTTTTTTTTTTAATAAATAGCATCAAAAGGTATTGAAAGAAAGGTTCACAGCGGCTTATTTCCTCCCAAAAGCCAACTCTATTGATTTTTCTGAAAATCAACATCCTGAAAGCAGGAAAAGCTACTGTACTTGGCAGCTGGACCTCTGATTTCTTCTCCCTTTCTGTTTCCCACTGAATATTCTACAGATTTTGAATCAAGATGGTTCTGAAGAGGATATTGTGTCATGCAAGAGTGAACATTTCTAAAATTTCAAGCACCCTTTTCTTTTTCTCTCACAGACTGCTTCCGGTTTTGACATTTGGCTTGCCATCACGAAAGGGTGTAATTCTTGTGCAAATTCCATGCAGATGGCATCAATCTAGTGTTTTTTCAGAACTTCATCAAATGCTAATTCTTGTTACCAGATAAGCTTGGCCAGTTTCATAAGTTCAAAGCGATATCCTTCCCCTTCTTCTCACCAATAATCACCACATGAGCATAATCCACCACTAAAATGGTGAAACCGATTAGAATCCCGCAAAATTATCAACCTATTCTCAATTGCAGATATATACTTAATAGCATTGTGACAATCTTCACAGACCCTAAGGTTCTTGATCACTCGAACAGGCCTGCCAAGTGGCATATTCAGAATACCAAATGCAACAGCTAGTTTCTCGCTGTGGTATTTAAGCATATGTTCCTTCTCTTCCTCTTCTACATCATGCAATACCATTTCTGTGGCAGATACATAACCGGCCTTCTTCATTTTCATGTCTAATTCCTCCAAGAAAGCATAAATCCTATCTTTATCCGGATGGATAGAATCACCAACAGAAAATGTATGGACCTTGTTCTGCAGCTCTATCCAACTGAAACCCGGCACCTTTTTCACACCTTTCTCCCGCATCATCAATCTCAGCTTTCCCACATTCTTCCATTTACCAGATGCAGCATACAAATTAGAGAGTAGAATATACATTCCAGAGTTATCAGGTTCCATCTCAAAGATTCTTTCAGCTGCTTTCTCGCCTAATTTAGTATTACCATGTTTCCTGCTGGCACCTAATAAAGCACCCCACATGGTTCCATCTGGTTCAAATGGCATATCTTTCATAAGAGCCTCAGCTTCCTCTAACCGTCCTGCCCTTCCCAGAAGATCAATCATGCAAGTATAGTGCTCTGCCTTGGCAGTGACTCCAAATTCTTGATGCATTGAATAAAAATAATTGATTCCTTTATTTACCAAACCAGCGTGGCTGCATGCTGACAAAACTCCAACCTACCAAAACAGATGACAGAAAGGGGTAAGTACCTTTATTTTACACTGTATGGTATCCATCCTTTAAGAGTATCAGTAACCAAATGAAGTTAGGGAAACTTAAGCGCATCTAATGTATCTTCTATAACATATTCTAAGTTCATGATCATGCTTAATAAATTTGGCTAGAGAAACTCATTGATGAAACTCAACTAGGACGTTCCTAATAATAATAAACTAAAAAACAATACATAGCTAACCACCAAACTAGCAATGTACTGTTCGACGTTGAGGATAAGAATGTTCTAAAAGTCTATTAAGGTCTTATGAACGTTGTGGTAATCATTACCAGTGTAATTTCATCTGCTTTGATTCCTGTAGTTCTCATCAAATCAAATACTTCCAATGCCTCCTGGCCAAACCCATGTCTAGCATAGCCAGCTATCATAGTATTCCATGAGACCACATCTTTTTGAGGCATCTGCTTAAAAGCTCCATATGCTTCATCTATGCTCCCACATTTGCAATACATTGTGAGAAGCGCATTCCCTACAAAGCAACCCATTTCATACCCTGCTTTAACCAACCTCCCATGCACCTGCATGCCACACTCCAAGATTGCAATATCAGCACATGTACTCAAAACACAAGTGAATGAAGACCTATTCATCCTCTCCCCGGCTTGCCCCATTTCTATAAAGACACGCAAAGCATCTTCGCTTCGCCCACCCTGAGAATATCCTGCTATCATAGCAGCCCATGAGACAGAGTCCCGCTCTGGCATCTCATCAAAGAGAAGCCGTGCCTGCTCAATCATCCCGTTCTGAGCATAAGCAGTGATCATTGTGTTCCACGAGCTCACATTCCTGCAAGGCATCACATCAAACAATTCCATTGCCTTATCCATCATTCTATGCTGCACATAGGCAGCAATTATTGCATTCCACGAAACTGAGTTCCTTTCTGGCATTTCATCAAAAACCAATCTCGCCTCGTCCAACATGCCATTCTGTGCATACCCAGAAACCATTGCAGTCCAAGTAAATACATCCCTCTCAGTAGAAAAACTGAACAACCTCCTAGCTTCCACCATCATCCCACTCTGCGCATAACCAGAGATCATAGTATTCCACGATACAACATCCTTCTCTGACATTCTATCAAAAAGTTCACGAGCTTCAAAAAGCCGCTTCTTTTGCATATAACCAGCGATCATAGCATTCCAGGAAACAACCTCCCAATGCTTGTTTGAGTCAAACAATAATCGAGCCTCATCAATCCGACCATTCTGCACATAGGCAGCCAGAACACCATTCCAAGACACGCTATTCCTCTCAGGCATCTGGTCGAACAATTCACGGGCGGCATCAACATGACCACAGCGCGCGTAGGCAGAGATCATAGTATTAAAAGAGACAATGTCTCTAAGGGGCATTTCATCGAATAGCTTGCGTCCAAAAGAGGGACCGCGGTAGCGAACAAGACCATGGAGGATGATATTATAGGAGACAAGATCACGGCAGGGCATGGAGTCGAAAAGGCGGAGGGCGAGAGACGGGAGGTTGTTGGAGAGGTAGCCGGAGAGCATGGAGTTGAAGGAAACGGTGGAGCGGCGAGGCATCGAGTCGAAGACGAGGCGCGCGGCGTCACAGTGGCCATGGCGCATGTGCTCAGAGATGGCCTTGTTCCATCTGATGATCTCGGCGTCGCTGGGAGGCGTCTTCGTGCTCTTGTTAACCTTCTTCTTGTTGTTATTCTTCTTCTTCTTCGTACTTCGTGAAGGATAGATTTGGCGGGAAGAAGCGCCGGCAGTTGGGGTGGCGGCGGTGGCGGCGGCGGCGGCGGAGTGGAAGAAGCGCGCGAAGACTTTTGAACGGGCGCGCATGGTTTTACTCCGGCGAGGGAGCGGGCATGGGGGTTTTAAAGTTGTTGGGGAGCTCTTACTATTTACCCCCTGGAAACTTTGGAATTTCATTTGCTGGCCAATTAAATTTTGAATAATATAAAATTAAAATGATTTGCGTTATATATGCATATGTAGATGTTATTTGTTATAATACGCATTTCGGGTGGAAAATCCACAATGATAACAAAACTAATGTGGAACTACATGTAATAATCCCAGCCCAATTGATGATATAATTAGTTGACAATGAGAAATGCATAATTTATTCGGTGAAATTAAAGATTAATGAGTTGTTACTAAAGAGAGCTCAAATCATTATTATAAAATGGTATAAATGTAGGTAGTAAGAGGTAAAATGTTGCTTTTATAAAGACTGTAAATTGATTTTTAATGATAAGGTCATCTGAGCAAATGACAAACAGTTTGTGAGAACGTAGCAGATAAGAATTTTATGGAGATGCACAAATAATAATAATTATTTTTTGGGAGGAGGTTATGTGAAGTTTTTCTCCCCAAATTTATGATACTGTTCAAGAAATTTCAGGCATTTAAAATGGGCGAACAGTAAAAAAATCTAGGTCATCTATTTCAGGTGATAGAGTTACTAAAACAAGAGTAAAATGAACCGGGCATTAAAGTAGTAAACATAAGTGATATTACTCTAAACAATGATCATCAAAACCGAATGACAAACAAATTTATTCAGAAATAGAAACTTCCTGTACACACACTTCTGCAGAAAGAGAGGTAGAAGGGAATTTACAAGCCAATTAGGATCAGCAGCATCCACATAAATCATAAAACATCAAACTTTGCAAGTAATTGTAGCTAAATCACCATAACTATATGAACTCAAAGGAGTTTTATGGTTCTAACAATGTATCTGTTCATTTTGGGTGAGAATGGTAGAGAAGATAGCCGGAATTTGAATTAACTGATGAGAGGTCAAATAGACTAAGCTAATGAACCATTACTACACTTCATTGCCGAATTTCTTTGCAATTATAGGACGAACATCATCCGCATCAACCAAGGTTTCAAGAAATGGAAGTAATGAAAGCAGTGCATGGTCTGATGGGTCATCAAACCAACTTTTGATGGGGATTCCATTGTTCACTTGCAGCCTGAAAACCTGAAAGAGCAATGTGTAAACATATTTCTCAGCTTGGCAATGTCATCATTGATTTTGTAGGTGATCCTTCGCGAAGACCGGATTTAAAAGTTTTGCATGGAAGTTTACCTGAGGAGAATTGTCGATAATAGCAACTTTTGCTAGATCGATTCCAAGGACAGTGAGGTCTTTTGTATAGCTACCATCAGAAAAAATGCATGATTCCCGATAAATTCGACGCCCAATTAGCTTTTTGTCTGGATCAAGAATATCCAATAACTGTTCAGCATAGATGCTTTGACTTGCAGTGAAAACGATAATCTCAAACATTTGAGCCACTCTCTCAAGGAACATCTGAAGGTAGGGTCTCCGCTTTACATATACCATATGCTGTTTCAGGTTAAAAAATACAGGAAAGGAGAAGTCTGCATCTTCGCAGGGCTCCAGGGTAGAATGGACAAGAGTTTCTGCAAAGAATAACTTGAGTGAAATAGAAATTTCTAAATGTTAACATTAATGCAACTACCATTATTCAAGTGATTCAAAGTCACAAGTGATTCAACATTAATGCATCTTTTTATTTGACTTTGCCAATCAAATTATACAAAAGGAAAATGGTTAATAGTACATCTAATACTACCCATCAAATTATACAAAGACTGATAAAGCCAACCTGTCTAACAAGGCATGCATGCAGGTTAGAGGTTCAAAATATTGAAAGAATAATAAAAAAAAAACAAACAGTGATAAATCATCAAATAATAAGGTTTGAGTAGAAATTACCGTCTAAGTCTAGCACAAGAGTGATAGACTTCTTTTTCTGAGTTTCCTTGGGTAACAACATTGGCCTAATGGATGACATTGCCTCAGGTAGATCAGGTAAATTTTTGAAAATTAGCTGTGGATCAAAGCATTCACTTTCAGCAAGATCACCAGAGTAATAAGCTAGACCTTCCTGGTCAGGAGATTTCAGTTGATGAATTGCTAGATACAGGTAGGTATCGTCGGAGTCAACCACAGCTTCTTCAATGCAGGTTCCATTATGTGTATTAGTTGTTTCTATTGTTGACTCTAGAAATGGGAGTTTCATATATTTCTCAGATGTGTCTAACAGCATATTATCATTTATCTGTTCATAGCAAGGGCAAGTAACATCCATAACATCAGCAAATGTCAACTCCCCATCGAAAGTCAAATCATTAGCACCCTCACAAATGAAGAAATCTGAAACACTGCATGTTTGAAGGTCTCTTGAATGATAACTTCCATCATCACTTTCATCAGCAACAAGAAGAGGCAAAGCAGGGTGTTCAGCACCTCTAACTGCAAAGCAGGAATATGTTATGATTCACAGGCTGATCAATACTTTTCTCATATTAAACGATCAATCAAACAGAAATTATGGCAAACATTGTAAAGAAAGGGGGAAAAAGGTTAAGAGGCTTTCATAGGTCCATCACATTGTGGTAAGTTGAAAATAGTTTGACCATCTTGATCGTGGTGGAGATACAAATTTGAGGCTGCCCTGCTTTGCACACCTTGCTAGGGCCATAAGATGCAAATTTCAAGAATAAATTGCAAGTAATGAACAGGCAGAGCTCATATATTAAGTTCGAACAAATAAAGTAGATAGTATATAACAATGATATCAAATTAGCATAAGTAATCACTGTGCAGTTGGCATGAAACTGCTAAACGATAAAGTCTCCATAGTCAGCACCAAGACAATTTTATCTGCTAGGAGACAATCTGACATCCTAAGATTGAATGTCTCCTTTGCAACTGACCAGTATAAACAACATAAAGTGGCATAGCAAGGCAGCGAGGTTGATATGGATACAATATGAACTCATCTGATACATTCAATTGAGTGTTTCAAGATTTGCTCCAAAAATAATAAAATTTCACTTTTGATTATCCATCTATCTACATAAATCATGTTGCTTCGAGTCACCTAAGTAGCATTTTTGGATAAGATAAATGTTGGAAATGTTCCAATCTATGGAAAGAACTTCATATAATGATACAGTGACATAATATC
This sequence comes from Dioscorea dumetorum, assembly GCA_902712375.1. Classification (NCBI taxonomy): domain Eukaryota; kingdom Viridiplantae; phylum Streptophyta; class Magnoliopsida; order Dioscoreales; family Dioscoreaceae; genus Dioscorea; species Dioscorea dumetorum. The sequence goes on from CACTHL010000327.1 coordinate 130,659, forward strand.
TGTGTGATGCATATGATTCGGTGTGGTCATTGACAGAGCCTGGTAAGCTAAAAGATCACAGCAATTGAAAATGGGAGCCTGGGTTCAATTCAGGCATGTTTCATGCTTAATGAGCCACTCATTTTGTCTACATTAGCAAGATTATTCTTGATACCGTGACTGTCTTGTATGCAGAAACAAACCATAATTCATTAAAAAATAAAATGCTAAACAATCCAAACCAAAGTTTAAGACGGATCCATGATGGTAAATGAGAATGTTTCAAATTACTGCATATTGAGCGTCATAGACCAAGCAAAGGTGATAATTTGAGTGCACATTGAAACTTGTAAAAGTGCTTTCTTACCTGAATTGTTTATAGCAATCATTTTGAACTCCGTATCTTCAGGCTTCAAGATTGGAGAAAAGATTGTCTGCAGGATGGATGGAGATGTAATTGTTTCTAACCCCTGCAAAGTGTAACTCCCATTATCTACAAAAATTGTAACTATATATAATATACAAAAAGGTACGGAGTTAAGGTAGGATAAAGTAAGACATGACCCTGATTAAGTATATATTGCATGCAAATAACTTGCATGTTATGAGCATTATAGACATGACCAGGCAAGAAAGTCATATGTGAATGCAAACATCAATCCAAATTCAAAATGCATGCCAATGACTAAAAACAACATATTGGGCATGAACAAGTTTTTGGCCATCATTGACAGATAAAGTTAGGTTATTCATATTTAACCAGCCTCCAGTCCACATACAAAATTATTCATGTACAGGAGAAATTGTATGGTATGATCAAAAGTGCTAAAATAGAAAATTTTAGAGATAAAAATTAGCAAAAACTGAAAGTAGTGAAGTAGAAACAAAGAATGCTTCGAAAAACAATCAATTATCTGGAACCCAATCAAGGTAAAAATGGAACAGGACACTAGCCCAAGGTTGTGCTAGTAATACATAAGCTAATCGAAAATATGAGATATGAACAAAATTAGCAAATAAACAGCATATGTGCCAAATAGGTTTATGAAACTCAATGCTTCAGGTGCTCAACAGTTACCACATGAAAATAAGGATGAATTGAGAAACCTAAAATGAGCCAACTCTTTTTGAGGCAGATTGTTTCTGTTTTAGTATTAATTAGAGATGAATATTAGTTTCAAACTAAACTACTCAAATCATTTCAAAAAGGAATGCTATCACCCTTGTTGGCCTACAAGAATATGCTTCTCAATTTCTGCGTGCGTGTCTATCAAACTTCACTTTTCTCTTCCATTATTCAGTTATATGACAATCATCCATCATTTTCTTGTGGCCCAGAAAAACTGAGCCCCTTGCTCTACAGAATTCTGCTGGCAATAGCTAAGAAGTGTGAATGCTCATGCTTTCAGCATTCAAATTGGAAAAAAAAAGTGCCAAAAAAAAGTAAAAGAAAAGTTATCTTACTGTTCTTGCATTCAACATGGGATCACATAATAATGATGGTGGCAGTTTTGACAATTCAATTGAATCCCCAGCAAATAAGTCTTGATAGTCGCAAGCTTCATTGCTATTTACAACTCGGTCAAATTCTTTAACATTGGAGGCAACTGGAATAGGCACACACGTTAAAGCTTTAAAATTATAGATCAGGTGAGTAATCTTGCAAGAAGCTCATGCCAAGTTACACAGAATTAAACATGCAATAGAGATGTAGATAACAGAGGTATCGGACATCAGGAACTTGAACGAAAAGAATAAAATACAGTGTCAAACAACTGAAGTGCATCCAGGGATCAACGAAACTACACAAGTTTCTGATTCTTAGGCAACAAAGGATGTGTACGTGGGATTTCCTCTCCTTTTATTATAATTGAAAATAAAATTCACAAGAATAAAAATGGATATAAGCTAGCATGCACGGCAAAGAAACTGTACATAGTCTGCTTCTAATATCAGCTAAGATGTTCCAGGGCCCATCAAAAAACTCTCAATACCAAAGCCCATGCAATACAGTATCAGGAGAGGATTTTCCCAGATGTTTATTACTATAAGGCTTTAGCTAAAATGTTAGAAAACATACCATCAAAACAATCTTGAATAAATGTGTCCAGTACTGCTTCTGTTTGAATTGTTTTGACCTGAAGGCGTGAACCTTTCGATGTTTTACTAGACTTACGACAAGAATGAAGACTCTGTCCTACACCTTCCATAGTTGATCCACTCTTCACTTTAATAGCTGGCATGGAGTTCTGACTAATATATGCAGCAAATCCACCAATGGAACACCGACTGCAATTAAGACATACTTAAAATTTCCATCAGTCATCAAAAGAGGATAGCCAGGTAATTCAGGAAAAATGCATCATAAGAAAAATTAGTCTAAATCACTAAAATTTAAGAAAGCAATTGGTCTATTTATACTCTTCTTATCTTTGATCATCTACATACCATTTGAATAAATTACCTAGAATCTTTAGTATGCAAATTTACTATAATTTCCAGTTCTCCCTCTAATTCCTGGAAAATAGGAAGTACAATAATGATTTTGTTAATAATCTTTGACAGCCATCACTGCTGATTGAAAATCATCACTCGTGTCCTCCTGTTCCACTAGCTCTAGAATCATCAAATTGCAACTAATAAACCATTACGTTGATTAGTTATCCGATTATATAGGACTATATCCCCAGTAAATGCAAAATCATACCAACAATGAAATGAGAACTAAAGAGCCAAGAGAGGGAAGACATGGCCATTAATTTTAAAGTAAGTTTGTCTTTTAAACATTAGATTTGAATAGGAATAAAAAGAGAAATAACTGACCAACCCTTGCAAGCTGACCTTCATAATCCTTTGAAGCGTTTATAATGGATATATTTAATCTGCACTAAAATCCGGTTCCTATGGATAACATGAAAAGTAAACTAACAGCTGGAATTCTCGTTTGACTAATGGAGGTGACCTACTGATATAAAGCTAGTCAGAGTCTAACAAAATATTCATGATGAACTGAAGATGGTGAAACAGAAATGACAAGAAGAAAAAGAAGATGAATGAATAACCAGATTTATGTTGTTTGTCTAGTCTATATATCCACTGACAGATCAGAAAGTCAATACTATCTCTTCAAATGCTTTGCCTTCCTGGACTCTACAGAAATTCTTTACATGTAATCCTTACCCTGATGCCACAAGTGCGACAAAAGGTATTAACTTATATACATCTAGATACGACAAAAATATTTAGAACAGCTAGAGTGACATTAAGGAATCCCAGACGCCACAGGTATGACAGAAGGTATTAGTTTAAAAACATATAGTTACGACAAAAACGAATATACCAGCCAGAGTGAAATTAAGGCATCAAGTGCAGTCAGTAGAATCTACAAGTTTAATTACTATGATAAATTTTACTAAAAGTACATGAAGGTTATCATATATAACTCCAGAAGAAAGTATTAATATCTGGTAAAAAATTTTGTATGCGTGACCACAGCTATAAAAACTGTAAGATTTGGGTCTCATTATCAGAGTAAAAACAGTAACATTCCTGATCTCTTAACCTTCTTAACCAAAATCCATAGTTGCCAGCCTTCCACAGTTCTATATCACTATATGGACATTTAGACTACAACCACAAAGATCAACCTCTGTAGCATGGTGATCATAAATTTTCTTTATAAGAAGCCTTGAAATCATAGTCTCAGGCTCCACTCAACATCAAATCACAAATTTGGCCATAATTGCATAATCCCCTCTCATTTTATACTAATAATATCACGAGGAGAATAAGAGGTCATGCCCCAAATAGAACAAGAACTAATATAAACCTCACAGCAATCAAATCACAGTTAGAACCACCAAACCACTACATGAACTCCACCCAATTAAATTCCCCCTAGTAGCATACTACAAGCTCGCCCAAAAATGATAAAGCCCCAAAATGTCAACCCTGAACGCAGAAGCACAATAAAAAAAAATATATATAAAAAAAGACCAAATTACTCCTCAAAACAGCAACAGAATCCCGTCCCCGGGCTGAATTACACCGAAAAAAAGAAAATCTCTCAACTTCCCATCCAAAAACCCAAATCTCATCCAAAACTAACCAAAAATTCCCCAAAACCATCGCAAAGCACACACATAGCAACGAAATTAAAACCCAATAATCACAAGAGCATCAAAACCTCATCCTCCACCCGAATTACCCCAAAACAAAAAAAGACCCTACAACTTCCATCCAAAACCCCAAATTCCGCACAAAAACAACCAAATTTCCCCAAAACTCCAGCCAAAAAACACGAAAAGAAAAGAAAAACAATAGTAAAGGCCAAGAATCACATACCCATATATGCAGCTCCCCTCCCTCCCTCCCAATTCCTCTCCCTAAGCTCGCTCGAATCGATGTCGAAACAGAGGAGGGGAGAGAGAAAGAGAGAAAGAAGGAGAAAAATGGACCCTTGAAAGGGTGCTCTATATATCAGTCCTCGAATGAGAAGACCCAACGGGGCCAAAACACGACGCCTCGCCGGAGATCCCTTACGGACGGCCCAGATTCGATCCCGCAAGTACTCCAAAGCCGTTCCCCTTGGGACACGTGGGTGCCTTCTTTCCGAGTCATCACTTGCTTTCGCACGTGTGGGATGTGCGCTGAATGCGATGCGAGATCGACCACTATACGATCGACACGTGGTGAGAATTTTATTTTTGGACTCGTGTCGAGGAGGGAGTGGGTTTGCATGGGAATCGTATTTTGAGGCAATGATTGGTTTATGATCGGTGGGGGGTGAACGCACGTGAGATACAGGTGATTTGGGATTTGGGAATTGCCGGCCTAAAGAGTCAAGGGATTAAAGGTTGACTAGTGTTAGGTTAAGGTTTTCTTATATTATTATTATTATTATTCTTATTATTATTGTTATTATTATTATTTGTTATTTATTATCTGTGCAAGAAAATGGAATAATAATAATAAATTCATAATCATGAATTTTGAAAAATATTATTTTTGAAATGTGGATAAGAATGAGAAGTAGACATTAAAAAATAAAACTGAAGCAAAAAATTAATTTGAATCAAATCTCTAACTAAAAGAAAGGAGGAATTAAGCAAGAGTAATTTGGATGCTAATTTTGCATCTACGTTATTAGGGGAAAAAAATAATTATTTTAGAAATTGAGATTTTTACTTTTTTTTATTTTTATACGCATCTTGACTAATATTGTGAGAAGGAGTGATCCCTCAATTTTTTACTTTGATAAGACAAGAGTCAGTATTTTTCTAATGCGAACTGAGATTTTTTTTTAAAAAAAATATCGTTTTATAAAAAATTAAATATAAAAAAGCAAGTTGCTTTATGACTATGTTGATATCAATGAAGCATGCGTTCCACATGATGATGATGTGTCACATGATCATAACTTTTGTTTTAAAACATAAATGCTGCATGAAAGAACACTTTGGTTACTTCTAGAAATTTGAGGAAGGATAATGTGTGCACATACAAAGACATATATTATTTATTATTTGGAAACACTGAGAGTTTTACTAGAAATAAATGATAGAGTTTAATTCTCAAATAGTATTTCTTACAATGTTAACAAGGGTCTTTGGAGTTGTTAATTCAGCCTCCTCAGAGGTTGGAAGCTTAACAATAGCCTCTCTGTTCGTTTTGTCTCTATCTTGGTTCATATGAGACTAGCATACAATCTAATGGTTGCCCTTAAAAGTATATTTAGTGTTTGGATTTATTTATAAATTTATAAAAAAAATATGAAGAGATGAAAAATATGAGGACTTATTTAAAATATTTATGGAAATGAAGCGATTATTTATAAAATTAATGAAGACTTCGCTCAGGAGTAGACGCTCTTTCTGTTGCTCTGGGCAGGCCTGAGGTATCAGACGGTGTCTTCCGTTTTCTTCTGTTTGTTTTTTCTTCTTTTTGTACTTTTCCCTTTTCCTCACTTCTGGTGAGGAATCTCTTCTTTTCTCTGTTGTTTCTTATTTTCAATAAAGTTTGTGGTTTATCCACATTTATTTCAAAAAAATAATAATAAAATTAATGAGAAATATGAAATAGAAAGGCTTTGAGTGATCTTTTGAGAATTTATTGGGAAAATATGACAAGATAAATGACTGAGGATTTGTTTGTAAAATTTGTTGCAAAATGTAAAAATGTAAAAATTTGTTGCAAAAAATATGATACAATTGCTAAGAATTTGACTTGAGCTCGGATACCTAATCACTTGCCTATCACCGGTGCAACTTAGCTACCTCGGCTTCTACACTAAATTCCTTGACAATGCTTTGAGATAAAGCTAATAAAACAACGAGTGACCAATGACTATTACAAAACCAAGTCCACAATAAGAATCTCACTAATTGATGGTTATATGGTTGAACACTAGATCAACGGGATAAAGAGCCCCTTTGGTTCATTGAAGTGGGCCCTGAAGTGACTGAAGTGGAGAATTCCAACCCACTTCGGTGTGTTTGCTTTATCGAAAATGGTGCGGAAGTGATGATGTGACAAGTTCCATAGCCCCCCACTTTGGTGATTGAGTTCAACCTGGAAAACCCTTAAGCCACGAGTTCCCCATCTCACTTCAACCCACGTGCGTGCCACGTGAGCATTAAGCTCACCCGTCCCCGAATTTCCCGACTTTTCTCGGCTCCCCCCCATCTAGGGTTTTCTCCGGCCCTTCTTTGTTCCTCTCTTTGATGAGCTCCTTCTCCGCCTTCTCTCCGCCTTCCTAGATTCCGCGCTTCCTGTTGCCTCATCTTCCTTGATTGGTCCTTTCTCCCTTGCATCCTTGCATGCTTCCCAAAGCTCTCCGACCTTGACCTCTTTCCAACATCCTTCTTCCCCTTGTCCGCTTCCCCTCTCATCCTCACCCACGACTCATTCTTCATCCCTTTGGATCCCTATCTCAATCCCCTCATCGGTGACTCCCCATTCATCTCCTCTCGCCTCTCTCGACTCCGGCCTTAGGACCCTCGCCCGGGGTTGCCCAAACCTCCGCCGCCTCTCCCTTGTCGCCCCTCCCTCATTTGAAGCTGGTCTCATGTCCCTCACCGGCGCCGGACAACCTGCGAGAGCTCGAGCTCCATCGGCCGCACCGACGTCGCGCTTCGCCCCATCTCCATCTTCACGGACCTCCCGGATCTTGAAGCTTGTGGGGTCCATCGAGGGGCTCTACCACGGGCCCCGGGGTCACCGACGTGGGGCTCACCATTTTGGCCCACGGCGCAGCGGCTTATCAAGCGCTCGAGTTGCCCGAGTGTGAGGGGAGCTATGATGGGATCGGCGCCATCGGGCGGTCTTGCTTCATGCTTGAGGAGCTCATCCTCACCGATAATCGGATGGATCTTTGGGTGGTTGGCCGGGCTATCGTTACGTGGAAACCTTAAGACGGCGAGGCTGCGGGGTTGCCGAAGTATCGATGTGGACCCGAGTCCTGCCGAGCATCTTGGGACATGCCCAACCATTGAGTGATTGTAGGCTGCAGCTGTCAAGTAAGGGATAAGAGGAGCTTAGGTGCCTTGTACATGGTGTGCAAGGTTGTGAGAGAGGTCATTTTTTAGAATTTCGGGGACTTGATAATGACATGTTTGCATTGTCGGCATTTGCGAGTAAACATGTTGTTATCTTGCCTCAAAATTTCTAGATTTATGATTCCTAGTTAATCGGGTTTAAAATGCTATTACTTCATCTCGTGTTTAATTTATGAGTAGGCTGAGGAAAGTAGCATAACTTGTTGATGGAGTACTACCGTATTTAGCATTGTTGGATTTTCATTCTTGGATGACTTACGCTAAAGATGCTATACTAATAAGGGTGGTAAAGGACAATGATGAAGGTTGATGAAGGGAAATGTTTGTCTCCTTTGCAATTTCAATTGTCCACTTTAGAGGAAAATGCAAATAAAATGTGTTAGATACGCCTAAGCTAAGAAGTTATGATGTTCAACGTTTGCATTTAATTCAAGAAACAAGGTAGCTTGATCTAAGTTTAAATTTTTAATCATTGTCCTTCTTGGTGTTATTCTCTTTTTGGTGACAAATTTGCTAGGACGTTGGCATGACTGATCTTTTGAACTCCTTGTGTGATCTTTTGAACTTCTTGTGTGGGGTTGCCTCTCAATGAAAAGGAAATTATCATTGTTTTTCTTCTATTCTTTATAAAAGGTATTATGCAATAGTTATAGCACCAATGAATTCATGTGCAAACACATGTGGTTGGAGTCCATTTGCATTGTTGCTTTAGGGTTCATGACGAAGAGAACTCTAGTGTGCTTGTTGCTTGTCATGAAAATTTATTAAGTTTCAGTTCAATAACAACCATGCTATTTCGGCTATTTGTGAAAGTACATGATTTTCTTACCTTCAACCTTTCATTAGAACTTAATCCATTTCCATGGAATTGCTTTACTCAATAGGCTAATTGCTATTGATTGTTGGAGGTGGTTGGTAGAGTATAGGCAATTTATGCTGATTTTTGTTTGATAAAATGATTAAGTAAAACCTGTGGTATTTTTCCCTTGGTATTGGTGTTTTTCGAGTTATCCCTCCACAAGGTTGATTGATTTTCTGAGTGGGAGTCATAATGCCGATGAAAGGGCACACAAAATTGAGCCATTGAAATGATAACCTCCTTTCGTATGAACAAGGATGAAGGCTCATGTTGTTCGTGGTAAGATGTATCGATCTTTATAATGTGTGTTATCATTGCTATGTTTTTTTCGTGTTTCCATATCGTGCGGGTCGAAAGATATTGGATGGCGAAGCCGTGAACTACTTTGTTGAAATTGGACAGATTTTGTCGTGTTAGATTGTACGAACTAGAGTTGTATGTAAACAACGATTGTATCATGTAAATTGTCAGATTTTTTTAAATGGAAGATGTTTTTGGGGTTCCCAGTATTTGTAAAATACATGTACACATTGTGTTTAAATTGCCGTTGTGTATGTTTGTATGCGAAAGCACATGTACAGTTAACACTTTCCCAATGTCTTCCAGTGGTATCTTTTTTTTTGCATGGAAAATTAACAAGTCATTGCAATTGTTGAATTAATGTGGTTTTTAGGACTATCTTTTTGTTGAAGTAATTAATATGTTCGGTAAGAAATTATTTGCTTAATTCATTATATTAATAGGTTCAATTGGGAAAGCAATTATTAGTAAAGCAATTATTATTAAAGGTGGAAGTTAGTAAAGGTGGAAACAATTTCGTTGAAGTAGAGGTGGAAGTTAGTAAAGCAATTATTATTGGTTCTTATTTGGGTTTTTTATCAAAGTAATTAATATGGACGTAAAGAAATTAATTCACCAAAGTAATTAAATGAAGATATGTACAAGTTTAAAAGCATGAAGGGGTAATTTTATCCCATTACCCAAAGTGGTGATTATGGTGTTACCAAACACAAAAAGTAATGAAGTGAGATTTTTCGGATGCCTACTTCAACCATCCAAACACGGGGAAGTGCTATCGGAAGTCCTGTTTTAAGCAAAACCAAACACACTTGAAGTGGATAGTTTCGGTTTAAACTGTTCACTTCCACCGAAGTGCTACTTCGGACTTCCACCACTTCGGCGAGTTCACTTCCGAACCAAACGAGCCCAAAGTCGCAGCATTGCTTCTTAACACTTATAAAAGTTAAACTAATGTGTGAAGATAGAGATCTACTATGGGGCCAAAGTAGCGTTTAACCACTTCCTTTAAAAAAATCTCACTATTGCTTTCTCACATTCACAAGAGTTGATGAAAACAATAGGTGAAGCGGTCAAAACAATGTGACTACCTATGAAGCATGGACACAAATACGGGGACACGACACAACACGGACACTTTGCAACATGGTAATTTCTAAACATTAAGGACACGAGTACAAGTGGGACACGACTATAAAAAATATTATATATGTATTTTTTTTAATGTAAAATACTCATCGTAAATGTAAATAATTATATTTTATATTAAATATAAATAAATTTTATAGTAAAATACTTAACGAAGCGGGATTGATCTTTGGGGAGAAACTCTAGATCTTAAAAGGCCTCTCTAGAACCCTCGTAGTCATCGCACCTCTCTTCTTCTCTCCACCTTTCCAACCTTTATCACCTCCGCGCGCAACACCTCTCTTCTCTTCACCTCTCCAACCTCATATCACACCCGTTCTTTACGAGCCTCATAAAGCACCTCCCTTGAACCCTCGCAGCTGTCGTCTCTCTCATTATTCGTAGCACCTCTTTTCTTTTCTCCGCCACTCCACCTCTCATTACCTTCATTTCATCCTCCAACGAGCCTTATGCCGCCGAAGATCTTGACCCGAATCTCGTCAACCCAAGATTAGACAAAGCTTCGCCATTAAAATCCTAATTCGGACATGTCAAGACGTGTCGAGAGGCATCCAATTGTAATAGAGGGTGTCGGATACGATGTTTGACCGTGTCCACAGAATATACGTATCCGGCAAGACATTGCTACATCGGTGGTTTTGCGGTGTACGTGCTCCCCAAGTGACTACTTCTTCTAAGGGTATCATGATTACATCTCAACATTGGGGAAAGGGTTGATGAAGACAACATGTGAAGCTAAAAACCTATTGGGGTTAAAACAGTTGTTTGAGTACTCTTTTCTAAGAAGGTTTTCTTATCATCTTTTGACACTTTCGGAAGAGTTGATGAGTATAATATATGAAGCTAAAGGCTTGTTTTGGGATTAAAATACTATTTGATTGCTCTCTTCAAAGGAGACCTTGTCTCTTGATTCTCCTAAGAGTCAATGAAGACAACATATGAACTTTGAAGCTAAAAGTTCACTATGGGATCAAAAACGTGTTTGATTAAATTTCTTGAATGAAGTTTCTTTATTGTTTCTTTACATTCACAAAAGTTTACAAAGACAATTTTTGAAATTGAAGATCTGCTCCTATTTTATATACCACGATTTTTTTGAAATTTAATTTGATCAAACTTATTATTGGCCCATTTAAATGTTCTTGAAAATATTATTTTAAAAAAGAAAATACTAATATATTTACTTGCTTAAGTTTTTGATCGTATCTCCTAAAAGCTGTTTGGTAACTTGGTAATAATTTTATTAGTTATTTTTTATAATCCTTTGTAAATTAGAATTTTCCTATTTAATCCATGCTCATTGGTTGGTACCAAATATAAGTGAAAAAACATGGTCCCTTTAAACTCGGTAGAAAGAAAGAGTAATAACTTAATATTAAGGGCCTATTTGGTTCAAAAGTCATCCCTCGAAGTGGTGGAAGTCCGAAAGTGCCACTTTGGTGGAAGTGAACGGTTAATTTGGAATTAAATACTTGAGTCTATTTGGTTGTACAGGAGAACATGACTTCTGATAGCATTTTCTGTGTTTGGATGGAGGAAGTAGGAATCTGGAAAACCTCACTTTATCAGTTTTTGGTGTTTGGTAACACCGAAGTAGGGATGTAATCACCACTTCAGGGTAAGGGTAAGATTACCCCTTTGTAATTTTATATGCATGCTCATGTCATCCCCATCAAAATATGAGTAGTGTTAATTTTATATTGATATATTAAGTTAGTTTATTAACATTATAGCAAATCATTTAAGTTCCTTATTAAGAAAAAGGTTGGTTAATTACTTGATTAATTAATTTACTATTTTCACTTAATGGCATGTTCATCTCCATGCAAAATTGGCTACTACTACCATGTTAATATATGAAAATAATTAATTAACTTATTAATACTTCCGTTAATTAGTTTATTAAAAAAATTGACTAATAACTTGATCAATTAATTTATTGCTTTTACTTAATCAACTGTTAATTTCATGAAAAGTTGTCTAATAATTTGCTTGATAAATTTCTTATATTTACTTAATAACATGTTCACTTGTATGCAAAATTGACTATTATTAACATGTTAATATATTAACGAATGCATTGAGTAGTTTACAAATAAATTGGTTGATGAATACCTTGATTAATTAGTTAATATTTCTAATGATAAAATGTTCACTTGCATATAAAATTATCTGTTGGTTTTCATGCGCGCCGGGGGGTGGGGGGTGCTTCACATTGCCATTTTTCACAAGGCAAGTACGATATTTTTTTTATTAAATTTATTGAATGAAAGTTTCTTTAGGTGGCCTTTGGTTAGACGTAATTGTAAATACAGTGGATTTCAAATTACAGTGTAACTGAAAATCCATGGATTTAAAAATACAATGCAGTCAAATCTAGTGTTTGGTTGGATGTAACTGGAACTACTGTATTGTAAGATTTTATGTTTGTTTGAAGGGATTTGTAAATTTGGATTTGAAAAACATATGGTTGGTTTAATGTATTTTGGAGGTGTGGTTACTCGTGGTAAAATTACCCCTATATTATTTCATATATAATTTGTCACATTGTTTTAATGAGTAAATATTTATTATGTATTAACTATAATATTATCACCACTCACTTATTATTATATTTATTATCTTATTTTAATAAATGTTTTTATAAATATAGTTATTTATTTACTTTATTATTATTATTAATCTATTATTGCATTTATTAAATTATACCAATAAAATTTTATTAGGAATATATTAAGTTATTAATTTTATTAATTTTTTATTACTAGTTTATTCTAATAACTCAGTGTTGAGACTTTAAAATTTTTTTAAATAGAGAAGCTACTTGAAAAAAATTAACAATGCTCCTCTTTATAATAATCTTTTTATTGTCAAACTCTTCCCTTGTTTTTTTCTTTTTTTTAATAAAATAAAAAATAGTTAAACAAGAAAAAGCTATTAAGTAAAATGAAAATATTATCCTTCAGCCAACAAAAGAAATACAACATATACATTTACCATTGAAAACCAAAGAATTCTATGACTTTATAAAGATTGAAACATAAATTACACATGTATACCAATACCCATTCGAGACAAGTATTCGCAACCAAAAAAAATTGAATGGCTTGGAATAGATCCATTTGCCATAACACACTTTTGTTTTCCTATGCTTTTTCTTTAAATCAAACACAAAAACAAAGCTGAATTTGTAAATCCTGAAAGCACACAAAAATAGACAAAAGTTTGGGTGAAACATCCAAGCAAAGTTTCAAGTTTTAAAACATCCAAATGAACAAGAGTCTAGACTGAATACACAAACACAAACAACACATTCAAAAGCAAAGTTGCAACCATTGGCCGGAATATGTTAATATCATGAATCTCCAAATACTTAAGTTCCCAACTCCATGCAATGTTCATTGCTAGCCTTCAATACTCAGAAAACTTGCATATATGAAAAAATTTAATTATTATTACCTTGAGCTAATTAACAATAACAATATACACATAAATAAATAAATAAATAACAACCTAAGCGGGCCCTCGGAAAAGTCTCCTTGATTGTTAAGCGATTCAAAGAAGTCCTCGCCCAATACTTTCTTAAATCTTCATTTTTTGCCAAGAAACCCATAGTTACGCTATCATCGACCATTAACCAATCGTAGGCTTTATTGATTTCGCGGCGGGAGTAACCATATGTTTTGAGTTTCATGTATTCACCAATCAATTCCTTTGCAAAATCTAAATCTTTAGTGGACTTCTTTCCACATAATGCCTTCTTAATGGTGTTATTCATCTCTTATATTACTTTAACTTGTGGAGACCATTTTATGTTTTTCTTTTTCTTTTCTTGATTGGGTGGAAGATGCTTCCCTGGGTTTTGTACCCTCTGATTGGTTGTGGATGGTTGGTGGTGTATTGAAATGGAAATCAGTCTCCTCAAAAAATATGTCATCAAGACATTGGTTTGAGATGGCGGGCAGGAATCAACATTAACATCCATATTTGTACCAATATCATCTCCAAATTGAACAGCACGGTGCCCAGTTGCTTGATCCTCAATTGGTTTGTTTAAATATGCCTCGTCCTATGGATGGGCCTAGTATATGGAAACAAGTCAGATGATAGTTTAAATAAACATCATTTCATTAAAAAAAAAAATAATTAGACAACATAAATAGAAATAAATAAGAAACAAATTCATACCTGTACATAGTTCCTGAATTATGATTCTCCCATGATAATCATTTTTAGTCGATTATCCCATCCCATTCCACTTAACTTTTAAGTTTTTAATTCTTGCCCATCATTTGTTAATTGTTCTTAGGTGGTTAGTTACATTTTGCTTCGGTAACCGTAACCCCAAACTCATTCTTTTATTGCAATAATTACAGCATAGAATGCTTGGGGTTTGAATCCCTTATTGACTTTGAAGCCTTGCTCCACTTGAGATGCCATGAATCTTATGAAAAATCGACTTTCGGAAGTGGTCCATCTTTTATTACCACCGAGTTCTTTTAGTGGGGGTTCTCATTGATGACATTTGGCTATCTTTTGGCATTCCTATATTGTTCATTCTATTATTAGCACATACACAATTAATTAAAAATAAGTAATAGCTGAAATTGTCTCCCAAATAACATAAGGATGTCTCCTACTAAGCATATGATAAATGATAACAATTATAAATTTCTTTCATAGAAGCACAAAAATGAATCAAGCACAAGCCCATAACATAAAGCAATCAATCAAAAAGTAACATCGTTAATCATGGTCTACACGGAAATGACTCACTATCTACTTATTAGCCCACATATCATGTGCAATCCATTCTCGACGTGCCACCCATTCATGGGCCTCCTCCCTTTGTTCTCTAACGTTACTTTCGATTGTGTCAGTTGTGCTATTCATTCTTCCTCGGAAAGGTATGTAAATATCTTCTCCCTCCACTTATAATATAATTATGCAAAATGCATGCAACCAAAACCAATTCAGCTTGAGTTTTAAATGGAAAGAATGGTCTTGATGATAAAACTTTAAGGCGCCCCCTTAAGAAGAACCAAAAGCTCGTTCAATAGTGGTGCGGCACGAGTGACGAAGATTAAAAAAGTCTTTATGATTTGCTAGTGCTTGTGAGCCAAACTCTTTGAGATGGTATCTAACATCTCTATAGGGGGATATAAATCCTAGTCTCGTTGCGATCCAAAGATCAACTAAATAATATTTCCCCTAATAGAAAGGAAAAATGATGATTCAATATGATTATAATGTTACGTTGTTCTTGCATTCTTAAGTATTTGCTATCAATCCAAAGAAATAGATACCTTCGTGCACTCATAGGCCATTTGGTCTCTCGAGAGTGCATCTCGGAAACTAGAGCATCATGTGCCGAACTTTCTCATTGGGCAAGAACATAGGTAAAATGTAAGTTAAAGTCAACTCGTAACAAGCACATTTTGTGTGGAGTATGGTTGTCGCACACGAATGTCGCGCAACTTTGTCATGTTGGAACGAAAGCATGGATGGGTTTCATCTAAAGCTCCAACACAATCCTATCATCAACGCATTATAACTGACATCCGTTATAGAGTAATAAATCAATCTGGATAAAAAATTATTTAATACCTTAAAATGAAGATATAGTGTGGATCTCCATGCTATATAATACGCCGGAGTTTGTGTAGTAGGTGGAAGCACATATTCGCTGCACCGACCGATTGCATATAGACATGATCAAGTATCTCCTACCGCCTCACTTGATCTAAAGAAGTTGTGTGCAATGACA
>CACTHL010000328.1:0-207523 GCA_902712375.1 Dioscorea dumetorum
AAAGACGGAAGAAAACAGTGAAAGCCCCATTATTGGATATTTTTATATTTTCTTAAATGCTGATATGAACAAAACACATAATAAGAATATTATCTACATTGATTCTAGAATTTGATAGCTACTAGTACTTATTAGTATAAATAGGGAAAAAAAACGTAACATTAATAAAAGAACATAAACTCATATATTATTAATGGATATCAAAAACGAAAAGGAAGACAAGAAAAATAATTTGCCAAAAAAAGCCAAAAAGGTGAGGAGATGCACAAAGGCCAACAAATGGATACCCACCAAAAAGGTCATGCTTATTTTATCTTATTTTATTTTATTTTATTTTATTTTATTTTATTTTATTTTATGTCATAATTATTTAATGAATCACCCTCCACTCTTTCCATGCAAAGAATCTCCTTCCTCATTTTTTATTTTCATTTTTTAAAATAATATAAATTTATATAAATTTATAAAATCAAAACTATATAAGACTCTTTGAGAGACGTTAGAAGAGAAAGGAGAACAACAAGAGCGAAGAAGAAGAAGGATGAGCTTATCCTCTGAGTCGCCGCCATGGATGATGTCGCTCTCATGCTCTCCATCCCAAGCTTCCACTCTCCTCCAATGGCTGAGCTTTGTCTTCCTGTCGCCATGCCCGCAGCGGATGCTCTTCTCCATCGTCGACGGGCTGTTCCTCCTCGTGCTATTCGTTTTCGAGACCAAAAAAGCTCATCGTAAGGTTCCGGCAGCGAAATGGCTTGCCGGAGGAGGGGAAGCCGTTGCTGAACAAGGCGCAGCAGCGGCAACAGCAGCCGGTTTTGACCACGATAAGGTTTAAGGTCGGGCTCTTGGTCGCCGGAATCCTCACCGTCGTGTATGGCGTTGCCATCTTTGTGAGTGCCTCTGACCCAGCTGGATGGTTCCTCATCGAGTCTCTTTTCCTTCTCCTCCAGTTCCTCTCCCATCTCGCCGCCACCGCCGTCGTCTCTCACGAGAAAAGATCCCGGACGGCCGTACACCCGCTCAGTCTCCGGCTTTACTGGGTCGCAAGTTTCATCCTCGTTGCCCTCATCTCAATCTCCAACAATCCTCTGGCTCTCCGGAGGAAACCCGATGAAGCCGGACGACTACATATCGCTGGGTATCGTCCCCTTCTCTCTAGTCCTCCTCGTGCTTGCAGCCAACGGAGCAACCGGCGTCGTGGAGGTCAACGCCGACTCCCGGCCCGAGAGTGAACCCGAAGTTTGATCACCGGCTACGCCAAAGCATCGATCATCTCCTGGGCGACATGGAGCTGGGTAAACCCACTCCTGTCCAAAGGCTACAAATCCCCTCTGAAAATGGAAGACGTGCCAGGGCTAGCACCGGAGCACCGGGCCGAGAAACTCTACGAGCTTTTCCAAAGCAACTGGCCGCATCCGGCTAGCCTCGAGAACCACCCGGTCCGCACCACTCTCCTCCTCTGCTTCTGGCCCCAGCTCCTCTTCACCGCCATCCTCGCCATTCTCCGCCTTTGCGTCATGTACGTCTGCCCAACTCTAATCCAGAGTTTCGTCGACTTCGCCAGCGGAAAGCGCAGCTCTATCTTGGAAGGCTACTACCTGTGCGGCATCCTCCTGGCCGCCAAGTTCTTGGAGGTCCTGTTCTCCCATCAATACAACTTCCAGTCCGCCAAGCTCGGCATGATGATCCGCTCCACCCTCATCACCAACCTCTACCGCAAGGGTCTCCGTCTCTCCTGCTCCGCCCGGCAATCCCACGGCGTCGGCATGATCGTCAATTACATGGCCGTGGACGCGCAGCAGCTCTCCGACATGGTGCTCCAACTGCACTACATCTGGCTCATGCCTCTGCAAGTCGGCGTCGCCCTCGCGCTCCTCTACTTGTACCCTTGGACCCTCCGTCATCACTGCCACGGGCGCCGTCGGCGCAGTCATCGTCTTCATCGTCTACGGCACTCTCGCCGGAACAACCTTTTCCAGTACTTCCTCATGGGCATGCGAGATAAGCGCATGAAAGCCACCAACGAGATGCTCAGCAGCATGCGCGTCATCAAGTTCCAAGCTTGGGAGAATCACTTCCATCGCCGGATCAGACGGTTCCGGGAGGGTGAGTTCGGCTGGCTTTCCAAGTTCATGTACTCCACCTCCGGCAACGTCGTCGTCCTCTGGAGCGCTACAGTCATCATCTCCTCCCCTCGTCTTCGCCACCTGCGTCGCCGTCGGGGTTCACCTCGACGCTGGTCTCGTCTTCACGGCCACCTCCTTCTTCAAGATCCTTCAAGAGCCGATGCGGAACTTCCCGCAAGCTCTCATCTCTGCCTCCCAAGCCATTATTTCTCTGCAACGCCTCGATGCCTTCATGACCAGCGCCGAGCTCGACGATACCGCCGTCGAGCACGTCAGCGGCAGCGACGACTCCATCGAAATCCAGGCCGGTAACTTCTCTTGGGAAGATGAGAACCCCACGCCATCTCTCAAAGACATCAGCGTCGAGATCAAGCGCGGCTCCCTCGCCGCGATCGTCGGCACGGTCGGCTCCGGCAAGTCCTCCTTGCTCTCTTGCATTCTCGGCGAGATGCACAAAATCTCGGGAAAGGTATCCTCTTTGGTTCTTTCCTGTTTTCCGTTTTCCGTTTTCGATTTCGGTTTCCCAAAACCCTTCCATTTTGGGGACGATGGTGAGCTTTGTCTTTCTGGTGCAACAAGCGCTGTGGAATTCTAAAATTTTTTTATAATTATTATAATAAACATCACCGACCTTACGTACCTCTATATATAAATATATTCACACGTGCATGCAGATAATAAAAATTTCTTGTTTTTTTAGCAATCTTTTTACCCAAATTATTTTTCATCTTACAAATACTAAAAAGGTTTTTTTTGTTTTTAAGCTTTGTTTTTTGCCAATTTAACCTCCCATTTTATCTGATCAACAAGATAACTTTATGAGATTTTTATTAACAAAAATAGGTTTCAAAACGATATAGAATATAGAATATAGACTTATTAGAAAATATAGAATTTTAAAAATATTACTATCTTTAAAAAATGATATTTATTTATAAACCAATAAAAAATAATGTACGTTTCATAAAAATAATCGTGGTTCAAAAACAATACAAGTTTTTTAAAAATGATAATAACCAAAAAAAGTTTTAAAAACTAATAAAAAGATTTCACTTATGTAAACCTTTTCAAAGAGACTGTTGTTATTGAAAAAATTTTAATATTTTATTTTTTATTAAGTACATTCAGCACTGAGCACTCATGTGATATGTTTTTCATTTGATCTTTTTAACCAAAGTTCTTATAAAACCATTTTCATAATTAAAAAAAAAGATCAGATTGAAAAAAACAAAACCATTTTTTACATGTATTTTAAAAATATGTTAATCCTTGCGCTACTACTTGTTATGCAAACACACTGAACAGGTGAGAGTATGTGGGAGCACAGCGTATGTTGCCCAGACTGCATGGATTCAGAATGGGACTATAAGAGAGAACATCTTGTTTGGAATGCCAATGAATACAAGCAAATACAAGGAAGTTCTTAGAGTTTGTTGTCTGGAGAAGGACTTGGAGGTGATGGAGTTTGGAGACCAGACTGAGATTGGAGAGCGAGGGATTAATCTGAGTGGTGGCCAGAAGCAGAGGATTCAGCTCTGCCAGGGCAGTTTATCAGGACTCTGATGTTTATCTGCTTGATGATGTCTTCAGTGCTGTTGATGCTCATACCGGTTCTGAGATCTTCAAGGTTTTCATTTCATCCTCTTTCCTTTCTCCTGTTTATATTCTTTTGAAATGACTAATTCTTAGTTTTTGATTCATTGGTGGTGATGGTGGTTTGTAGGAATGCATCAGAGGAGCTCTCAAAAATAAAACAGTCCTGCTTGTTACCTCACCAAGTTGACTTCTTGCACAATGCTGACTGCATCTACGTGAGTAGTCTCTCACACTTGTGTTTATAATTTATTTGTTTATTTTTACCATATGAAGTTAGAACATAGGCTCTGATTTAATGGTGAGATTGAATCACATAACAGGTTATGCGAGATGGGAAAGTAGTAGAAGCTGGAGGATATGATGAGTTAGCTGCTTCTGGACCAGAATTTATGGCTCTTGTTGCAGCTCATGAGAGTTCCATGGAGCTTGTAGAGCAGGGTGCAAATCAAGACAAAAATGAGAACTCCTGGGCCTGAGCAAGTTGCTATGCCGAATAAGAAGCAGTCAGCCGGGAACAATGCGGCCCGAGGGGTCAACGAGAACAGAGAAGGGAAGCTTGAAACTCATCAAGGAGGAGGAACGCGAGACCGGCCGTGTCAGTTGGAGTGTATACAAGGCTTATGTGACTGAAGCTTGGGGATGGTGGGGAGTGATTGCAGTCTTGCTGGTTTCACTGGCATGGCAGGGCGCCAATATGTCATGTGACTACTGGTTGGCATTTGAAACATCTGATAAAAATGCAGCTTCCTTCAATCCCACTTTCTTTATTGAAGTATACGCAGGACTAGGGCTCTTGCCATCATTCTTGCGATAGTTCGAGCTTCGTTAATGCTTACCTGGGCCTCCAGACTGCTCAGATATTTTTCAAACAGATCATCAACTCTATACTGCATGCTCCGATGTCATTCTTCGATACTACACCTTCAGGAAGGATTCTAACACGGGTAATCCTCTTCTGCAAGCCTCTTCCTTTTACGCATTTTGTTTCAAGTAAGTGAATCAGCACTAATGCGAGTTTTTTTTTCTTCTGCTTTTTTTTTTTTTTTGTAGGCATCATCAGACCAAACCAACATCGACGTGTTCCTTCCCCTCTATATGGGGACGACTGTTTCAATGTATATCACCGTGCTCACCATCATCGTCGTTACTAGCCAGGTTGCTTGGCAGACGTTCATAGCTGTCATTCCATTAGCAATACTGAACTTTTGGTACAGGGTAAGCTCGCAGTTTAGCCCGCCTAATACGATACATTCTGGCATAGGGAGGTCGAATTAATATGATTGGACTATGGTTTTCATTCAGGATTACTACCTTGCAACATCTCGGGAGCTAACTCGCCTTGATTCAATCACAAAAGCCCCTGTCATTCATCACTTTTCTGAAACAGTTCTCGGTGTGACCACAATTCGATGCTTCAAGAAGGAAGCCAGATTTTTCCAAGAAAATGTCGACAGAGTTAATTCAAGTTTACGGATGGATTTCCACAACAATGCATGCAACGAATGGGTAGGATTCCGGTTAGAATTAATTGGGAGCTTTGTCGCCTGCATTGCTGCTTTGCTTATTGTCATGCTTCCTGCAGATACTATCAAACCAGGTGCCCCTTGAAAAGCTGTTCTTTTTTCTGCTTTCTATTGTTCAATAAAGTAGCTTGCTAGTATATGTATACAATACTCACCCAGCTTGTTTTGGATGTAAAAATCAGCTGTAGGTTTAGATATACCCATTCAAGGATTCATGGGCATTTGGCTGATACCTTAATGCTCAACTATGACAAAAAGATCGCTCACGGTTTGCATGTGGTCTGTGGGAACTGACTTGTGTTTCTTTTCTTGCAATGCAGAGTATGTCGGCCTATCCCTTTCCTACGGCCTCAATTTGAATACCGCACTCTTTTGGGCTGTATATACCAGTTGCTTCATAGAGAATAGGATGGTCTCGATTGAAAGGTTAAAGCAATTCAACAAAATTCCTTCTGAATCAGCATGGGAGATCAAAGGATGCCTTCCTTCTCCGAATTGGCCCACGCAAGGAGATATCAATGTCCAAGACTTGAAGGTGAGTTACTCTGATGTTCTGCTAGGATCTTAGGACGTCAGTTCAGGTCTGACTTACCAGATTACCCTTCTGAACTTCAACTATATAACTTGGCTTGCAAATTTTTCCACAGGTACGGTATCGGCCGAACACTCCTCTGGTTCTCAAGGGTGTCTCAGTCAATATCCATGGTGGAGAGAAAATTGGAGTTGTTGGTCGAACGGGGAGTGGAAAAACAACATTGGTGCAAGTTTTCTTTAGACTTGTTGAGCCTTGCGATGGAAGGATTGTAATTGATGGAGTAGACATATGCACATTGGGTCTTCATGATCTCAGATCACGCTTTGGTATCATACCTCAAGAGCCTGTTCTCTTTGAAGGAACGGTGCGAAGCAACATCGATCCAATGGGCAAATATTTAGATGATGAGATATGGCAGGTATGAACCATTTAATTTCTTTCTACCATGTCTTTCAGTCTTGTAAATTTGATCAGTGGCTGATCAGCTTCCTCAAAATTAAAAAACACCAGATCACTTCAAGCCATCAACCTTTATTTACTACTATACAGTATTATCATTTCTGCTGTTTCATTGCTTTCCATTTACAATGCTGTAACTTCTTCATGTCTGTCATTGTGCTAAACAACATGTGTCCTTGCAGAGCCTTGAGCGTTGCCAACTTAAAGATGTAGTAGCTTCAAGACCCGAGAAGCTTGATGCATTGGGTACATCTCTCTATCAGACATACACAACAGCACTATCCTGCACATTTATTGAATAATTTGTCCATAATTTGTGATCTTCCTTCTTTCCATAGTTGTTGACAATGGGGAGAACTGGAGTGTGGGACAGAGACAGCTTCTTTGCCTGGGCAGAGTTATGCTAAAGCGCAGCCGAATTTTGTTCATGGATGAGGCAACTGCTTCAGTGGATTCTCAGACTGACGGAGTGATTCAAAAGATCATCCGGGAAGATTTCGCTTCTTGCACAATTATCAGCATTGCTCACAGAATACCGACAGTCATGGACTGTGACCGAGTATTGGTTGTTGATGGAGGTAAGCAGCAAACCTCTCTTGTGTCAAACTAAAACATGTTCAACTCTGAAACTTAAGAGGCACACTTCGCTTGTTTAAAAACCGAGCAGGCTTTGCAAAAGAATTTGACAAACCAGCGAACCTGATTGAACGCCCGTCTCTCTTTGGGGGCATTGGTTCAAGAGTACGCAAACCGCTCCTGTGAACTGTAGATCACAATGAAGAAATGTGATGCTGACTCACTGATGGCCTGGTGGTTGAATACCTACGAGTTACTAAGAATTTTGCTGGTGAGTCGCAGAGTGATCATCATGAACATTTGGAGGCAAAATCATGAGGGAAACAAAGAATGTTCATGTAATACCAGATTCTACTTCTTTTCTACCAAAAAATTCTAAGTTTGTGATCTGAACTTCAAAATAAATTTGCACAAGTGTGTGGAACTGTAGATAATGATGATTGAAAGTTGGATTGTCAAAGGGCATGACTAAGGCCATTCCATTGTAAAAGCAATCCAATAAAATTAGAGTTCGCTTATTATTATTATTTTACATATATTCAACTGCATGGCATCTCAGTACAAGTAACTTGATTTTACAACACACAGTAACTTAATATAATTACAAACAGGGCAATTTGACAAGAACTAAAGCAGATAATCAGAGAGTCGGGATTGAAAGTGTATCAAATACCCATTAGCGATCGGCATTGTGACTCCCAATGCTCCTTAGCCTGCTGTACTCGCTCAATTCTCTCAGTTTGAAGCCTTTTTCCAGTAATCAGGGCAGCTGTAAAAGATTCGGAACGTTATTGCTTGTTGTTTAAGGGATACAAAAAGACATATATTCCTATGAATCATGAACCTTTGGCTTAATAGAAAGCTCAACTCATCAAGGTTTACAGCACCCTTGTGTACTCCTGCCTGCATTTATGGAGATTTATGTTGCATTCAAAGAAAGTCAGGCTGCATGGATAATCTCAAATTAGTTCAATGAGGATTCTTGATCATTGAAAAGTTCAACGCTTTACGTCTCCTTCGTAATCATCTACGGATAGCGATATACACAATAGATTCAACAAATTTATCAAAACAAAAAGCATTTTACCCGTCGACAAATAGGGCACTGTGTTTTGGAATCAGCAGCATCAAGACCATCAATAACCGTGACTGACGCAGCAGAACAACAGCACATGTAGCAGAAGATATGGCCACATCTTAAAGCAACCGGATCAAATACAGTCTCCTAGTAAAAACATCAAATACACCGATCTTCATGGTGATGGTAGCATAGCATGATTCAACAACAACAAGTGATAAGGTTTGGTCAACGAAAAACATTAATCAAGCTTGAGGGATTCCAGTTACTAAAACAATGATGAAAATTAACATGAAGCAAAGGCTATTCAATTAATACATAAAGAATAGGTTCACTTGATCAAATTGACGCTTTTTTTATATGTTTGAAGAGAACGAGTAAAACAGTTTATTATAGAATTGGCATAGGATGACACTGCAGTCAACTCAGCAAACCATGCAGAACAAGTAAGGTCAATATCAGGATTCACAAAGTCAAAAGAGGAGGAATTAGTATAGAATTATATACCAGGAACTCACCAAACAAATAGAGCAAGAAAGATCAATTTGAAGATTCACAGAGTCAAATAGACCATAAGTGAGCATTGGCTTTCCATCATCAATAGAGAGGGAGCAATCACCGAAAACCCAAGGTATGTCAGTGGCATGGTTTGAAGCCTTCCTTGTCAAGTTAATATAGAAAGCCAATAACTCACAAAGCCATGGCGATTGAAGAATCTCAAGATACATACTCTGAACTTTTGATCTAAAGATCTCACCTTTATTAGAGTAATGAATCTGCAAACAGGGAGTCAACGTTGTATAAAGTTCTGAATTTCATTGGAGTATGAGATTGAAAAATGAGAAACAAGAGACCTTATCATATTTCTTCAAGATTTTCCTTATTGCAGCTGAATTGATAACAGCATAATTGATCAGGTCCTTGGCTTCTTGCATCATACTATCACGTTTATTCAACAGCTTGCTGGCTCCGAACCAAAGAATACACTTAATGGAACATGAAGATGAATGCAGTTCGAGCAAGGTCTGAGCTTTTTCATGGAAACAACGAACGACTGCTGAAATCTCCTTGAGAAGAGAGGGGAAGAAGGTGGCATCACACACTAGATCACATACAGATCAAAATAAGCAATATAAATAAAAGAAGTCCATCTGTGAATGATTAAACATATATGGAATTTGAGAGAGAAAAAGAAGTTACCAGGACAATGGAGAGGAAGTGAGGTGGTGGGGGCTGCGCTGGTGGTGCTGGGAATGGGATTGGGTTCTGCAACTCTTGAGTAGCCTTTTGAGCTTCTTGAGAGGGACTTCAGGGAGACCCCTTGTTGCTTCCTTGCATGTACTCCTGATACCTTTTGCAGAACTTCATTTACAGCCTGCTGATTGAAGAGGAACGGAAGGACTTTCGGGTCTTTTGGGTGGAAAATTGGTCCGCCTTCTGCTTTTTGGAGATATACTCGCAATGTGCATGTATGGACAAAAGTCACAAAACCCACTTGTGGCAATGTCGTTGGAGAAACAAAGGAATCACGTATTACTTTTTTCAGTGATAAATAAATAAATGTTTTCTATTATCTATTTGGACATAAAATTGATTTTCAAATGATTACTATATATTTAAAATCAATGGCATTACTTTTATTTTTTTAATATTTCCAAGAGTTCAGATCCAAAAAGATACCACTATAAACTTATATCACTGTTTGTTTGGAGATGAAATTGAGAATCCTTGCACATAGGCCATTGTCACACATGAAAGGAATCTTATCTTTAATTATAGACCTGTCCTTTAGTAAATGGACTGGCCTGTTCTTGCTGTCGTTAAGATGCTGCTCTTTCAGAGCATTCATCGCTGCTCAACAATTCGCATATGAAATCCCAATAACACCAGCCTTTTTACAGCTCTGCAAAAGATGACAACAACCATCTCTCGGGCAAACATTGTCGCAAACTTGAAGAGATTTCTCATCAGAATAAAAACAGCAGTAACAACATAAATAAATATTTTGCAGAATTATTTAAACTCAAAAAAAGTTGGATAATAAAACCACAACCAAAATAAGAACAGACATGACGAATGGTTCTATGTCCCAATAGAGTAGAGCGGTAGTGCCCAAAAGCAGAACTAAAGTAACAAAGGGCAGGTGGTGCTCGTGATATCTCTCTTAGCATTTGACTTCCTTCAGCGCATATGCAAAGTAGATGAATGTTGGATTGGTAGCACCCTCCTTGTAGTGAGCAAAGACCAAACATCCATCTTCGTGCATGCTTTCACCCACAAAGCTGCCGAGATAGCAGACTTTTTAGATAACCATAAACCACATCTACAATGTAAAGATGATATCATAGATCACACTTACAATTGAAGGTCTTTAAGTTTTCCAAGCAGAAACTTGGTGGCTCCCTCAATGTGCTTTTTGAACAGCTCTTGTTTCTCTGGTTCCAGCTTAGGTGTCAATAGTTTGATAAATTTCTTCATGTAAGAGACGAATTGTTTCTTATCAAAAGAAGGTTGTTCCTGACAAAACATAATAACATTGGCATCTGTTATGCTTCTAATCTGTATGACTTAAGAAGAGTTTGAAATTAAATTGTAGAAAGAACAACCACCTGAAGCCTAAATGTATCAATGATATCAACAACCTTGACTGCCTGATCATCAACACCCTCATCTTCATCACCACCTTCAGCGGATGGATTTGCACCGATGTTGACTTCAACAGCACCTTGCACTACCCACTGCAAAACAAATTTAAGTACCATCCCGCATAGGGCCTTTGTCACAATATTGTGCTGGAAAAGTAAAAATGTGCTGCATTGCAAGGCAAAATTGCATGCCAGACAAAACTTACGCATGCACCAACAACTATGCTATGATCAAACACTGCATATATTCAATTGTCAATTAAATCAGTCAGGAATAAGATATTTGTTGATACTACCCTAATTGAGCCAGCTAACAAGAGAGAAAAGGACGCATGAAAAACACTGACCTTGCCCTCGACTTCCCAGAGCATCCCATTTTCAATTTCAGTGTATGCAAATGAATCAGACAGAAGCTCATCTCCTGATTTTTGTTAACACAAAGCAAAGTTAAAGCAGAAAAAAAAACAATATTCAATCTAGAAGATTAAAACATGATATTTTCAACGATTGGTTCATCTATTAAACACAGAGCAAGTCAAACAGATTAGCGACAACTCAGAAACATAAGAATTACAAAGGGAGAAAAAAACACAACAGAAAAGGCTCAGAGGACAAGATTCGTAGTGGGAAAGAGATCAACAGTCATAATTAACAAAGAAGAAAAACCTTATTTAGAATTAATTTCTTTATTCCATCACAAGCAAGTGTGATCATTTGAAAGTGCATTATCTCTGAAAGTGTGCTGGTATGGGAAAGTGAATCCAAAGGAAATGCACAAACAAGTAGGCAGCATCATTCTAGTTATCAGACATTCATTGTAGTGGCTGCTCTATTGCAGGTGGGCTCTAGCTATAATAGCTTATGTTTCATCCTTGACAATCAGCAAACGCAGAATCACATTATAGCTGGAAGATTGTAGCCAGATGATATAAACTGTTAGGGACTTGTTCATCCCAGGGGCACAGAGCTACGCCAAAGGGGCAACGTGAAGTCCCAACTAGTAATTTGAGTGGTTACCAAACTAGCCGTAAAGATGAATTAGATGGTGAAAAAAAAGGTCCTAATTTTCAAGAGCATGCATATCATCAGAAATTTAGCAGGTGAACACAAAGAAACTGAAAGTAATGAAATCACTAGTCCAGATCCACAACTCAACAAACATCAAGAACCACAGTTCCCGATTTTAGATCACAAAAACGAACAGTATTAAAAGAATCTCATATGATTCAACGAGTTTCCTCCGCATCACCTCCACTATGATCAGAACCCTACAAGCAACTATATATAAAGAAAACAGATCAAAGATCAAAAAAGAGAAAAGATAATTCAACCAGGGATCAACAAGAAGTAAGAGCAACAACAATCACCACAACAACAGGAAAAAAAAAACAACGAAAAACCATGATTCGAACTCAAATCAACAGAGGAAAGCATGAAAAAGCAACAGATCTGATCGATTACCTGAGAGGAGATCCTGATAAACCAACATATTGCCTCCGATGAACAAACCCTAGCCCTAAACCTAATCGAAGGAACCGAGAAACAAGAGCGAAGAGGCGAGGGAGGCGAGGGAGGCGAGAGAAGCGCTCACGACGGCGGACAAGATCTATTTATAGGCCAGCATTGCAGAGCCCTTATCGCCGCCAAAGTAGTCTGTTCTTGAAACTCCTTTGCAACCGTTCGATCAGAAGATTCTCACTGGATAAACTTAATGGACGGTTGTGATCCTTTTCTATATAAACTCTTCCAAGTTACATAGGAGAGTTATCTTGATCCGCGGGACAGGCTATGCGCGGGATTTTTGCTTATTAGTTCTCTGAATATTTTTTAATTATTGAACGGTACTTTAAAATGTTAGACAAGACCTAATGGGGAATAAAGTGAATCAATATTCTCAGTCCTTTCAAGAACTCTTGCACCAATTGAGATGCTTATGCAGCAAGTTAAGATCAAGATCTAAGAATTGGATCTCAAATTTTAAATTAAATTTATTTTGACCAAAAAATATATGTTCATCAAATCTTAAAAAAAAAAAGCTTAGATAATAACATATGATTTACACCCAAACTATGATTCATCTCCCCCACCCAAGATCCAACTCTGCCCTCGAGATACATATCAGAACACTGATAACCCGATTAAGAGTCTCAAATCCAATATCCAAAATCTAAAATCCGAAATTTTAACCTAATCTATTTATCATATTTAAAATTCTCATGTATATCTAAATGGTAGTTAATGTTCAGATTAAATATTTTAAATTTTTTTATCCATAATAAGTATTTAATATATTATTACAGGGAAATATGTAAAACAGTTATATGTCATATGCAATACTCTCTTTATCTATGTAGCATTATTTACTAGGCCTGTGATTGAGGTAAGTGAGTTGGACTTTGCTGTGTGGAAGCTTGGTTTGACATTATTTCTAATCCAACTTGAGCTCAAAATGAGCTTTGTTACGAGCTTCATTTGTTAAGCTTGGGTTTGGTTTGTTAAGAAAATATAGAATTTGGGCTTAGCTCATTGAACTGCAATATATGTGGCTATGATAATTTATACATAATAATATAGCTACAATATCGATATAATGCTTAAATTGCTATAGTTTGCATAATACTGTGGTACTTTTCATGAGCATTAAAAGAACGTTTGATTGCAAAGAGTGGTATGAAGAGGAGCGGAAGAGAGTAGGGAGATTAGGAGAGGAATATAAATGAAAAATTATGTTTGATTTGAATGATTGCAGAGATAGTTTACTGAGATTTAAAAAAAGTGAAAAAAAATATATGATAAAATAACTATTATGCTCTTATGAAATGAATATAATATATATATAAAATAATAAGTTGTGACAATTATATTTTTTAAAATATTTAAATTTTAAAATAAGTTAATTGTTATAGATAAATATTTAATTTTAATAGGTTACCAAATCATTTTATAATTTTTGTTAATATCATTAATTAGCAATTAATTAACTATAATAAAATAACTAATATCAGTTTAAATATATTTTTAAATAAATAAATTATGAACCATAATAATTATATTTTTTAGCTGTTGATATTGATTAATGCCCAATTTTATTGTTAATATTATAATAAGCAATTAATTAGCTAATATCATATTAATCCTTTTTTTTTAAATAAGGGCAACATTATCATTTCATTGTTTAGGAATCAATATTCCTCTTAAATTTCTAGTGATTATGAATCCTTCCTTATAAACTCCTCACTCCTTCATTTTAACTTTTTCAATCTTATTACCTTCCTCGTTCCACTTCTTGCAACCAAACCCCTCTAATAAGTTGAGTTTAGAGGTATTCCAGACTCTGCTCTTTTATCTTGTGAGTCCATAAATATTTCAAAAAATCTTTCATTTAGCTTAAAAGCTGAGCAAGCTAATGCCATGAGAAGAGCTTTTAATAAACCTGTTGTTTTGTTTGTCGCTTTAATATACAAGAAAAGTAAAATAAAAAAAAAATATATATTTTATATTACATGTAAAATACATGATAATAATATATATTATTTGTATGTTTTTAATTATAAAATATTGTCCTCATCAGAATAAGAAACTATTGATCGCCCCACGACAGTTGTCCATGTTTGAGGTGTGGGTTCCTGGAGGATGATCCCTCAACATTTAATGGGAGAGATTTTAGATCTTCTAGCAAAAGCAATTATTTGGAATATTTTGAATGAATGAAATGCTTGTATTTATACTTTCAAATTTCTCTCTCTAACTTCTAGTATTAAAAAAATTGACCATTTAATACTATTATGAATATCTGCAGTTTCATAGAGAAAAAAAAGTAAGGTTGGAGGACTCTCTTAAAATTATCAGACAGAGTTTAAAATTCAAGAGTTCTCATGTAGATACAGCTGCTATCACTAAGACTGCCGAGAAGGGAACCGTTGAAGACACATGCTAGCATATTTGCAAGAAATTATCCGTAGATTTAGGGGTAGTTTATGGTAATGTTTTGTAATGCAGTCCATCTGCTTTTATTGTATTTTGTAATACTATTTGTTCTATTGTCTTTATTTTCAATGAACATGATTAATCTATTTTTTAAAAAAAATTATTACTAACTTTATTAAAGTAAAGATGTAACAATTTTCTAGGCATATTTAATAGGAGAAATAATAAGAAGATATATTTGTTATTTCGTATTTTTTCCAGGGGTACGTATGCCAAAATCTCAAACATTATTTTAAATTTACAAGCTTATCGGATGCGGATTATGGCCCGAAAAATCCGACCCGTTACAGGAGCAAGAGCTATCCACCTTCATCGTTTACCAAGCTCCTTTAAAATCGGCTACTCATCCCTAAACAGCGAACAGCAAGAAAGATCAAATCATAGCCGTCCATCTGTTAGTGGGCTCCATTCTTACATGGCAATTGCTTTCGTGGGGCCCGCGGCAGCCCCGATTTCATCTCTCTTCTCTCCCAACCAGACTTCGTCGTTGCGCTTTCTCCCCCTTTGCCTCCTCCCCCGATCTCGTCGTCTCTCGTCGGAGATCTCTCGCCGTGCCGCCGCCGAGATCCATCGGAGGTTCCATGGACGACTTCCCGGGCCTTCTTGCCCGCGATTTCGGGCTCCGCCCCCAGGGTAAAGGCGCACCCATGGCCCCCCTCGCCGGATCCGCCCGATCGAGCCAAGGCCCCGCCTTCGACGATGTATTTGGTGGCCCTCCTCGGTTCTCACATCCCCGATCTCCACCTTCTTCCTTTGACTCTCTATTCCCTGGCCTCAAAGACCCACCGCCTGCCTCCAAATCCTCGTCTCTGCCCGTCTATGATAAACCTGTTTACGACGATGATATCTTCGATGGAGTTCCTGGGGTTCGGAGCTCGGCATCGGGAAAGTTTGATGATGTCTTTGCTTCCATGGGGTCGCACGATGCGTCAGCGCCTCCGATGGGGGATTTTTTGGAAAGTCTCGGGCGGCCGCCGGCCGAATCAAGGGGTTCAGGGAGTGGGAGAATCGGTGATGAGAAGGAGGATTTGACGGGTTTCGATGAGCTAATCCCCTGGGTTTGGGGGCAGCTCCATTCCACGGAGGAGGTACATCTCAGATCCACTGGTTGTATTTATTGATCTTCGTATTTATACAAATGCTGCATTCTTTGTGTGTTTGTATGTTAATTAGGTCTTTTTTTTATTCAAATCCTGAAATAAGCTGGCTTTCACAATGCTGTATAGTAAAAGAGGCTCTTTTCTGCAATTGTCTTACTTTTTATGCTGAATTAGCTTGTTGTATCAATTCACACTGGACCATTTGGGGACAAAGGAGTGGAAAAGAGTGAAAACACCAACTTCTTTGTTATTTACCATTGGTGAGCTAGGTAGGGCTTGATTATTTGATGTTTGCCCATCTTATGGAGTCAAAAGCTTATTTGCCATTTTTGCTCGCACTCCGGGAGTAAACAAGATAGAACTAGAACAAAGGGAAGCCTGCAGGGAGAACTTCTCGTTGAGCGCATTTTTCTTAATCTTAAAAATCCAGTCGCAAACTGTCTGGAATTATGTGGAATCGAGAATGATGCAAGAACCCAGATGTTATTGCAAAATTGCAACGCACGAGTAGAATGATCATTAAGCTGTAAGCTGTGGGGAACACATTTACCATTTTCTTTAATTAGGTGCTCTGTTGCTAAGCGCATGTCATTAAATATTTTTCAATTCAATATGTTTTAAAAAGTAAGTACGATTTTATGGGAAGCTTCTTATATATCCACCCCCGATTACACGATCAAGCGGCTTGTTACTTGCCATGATCACGGCACACCTCTGGTCGTGTGTCTCTATTCCATAGTCCAGACGTTTTGAATCACTTCAGATTCTCAAATTGTTGGATCTAGATGAAAGTAAATTCTGATTAACTTTTATTTTGCCATCACATGTAACTA
This sequence comes from Dioscorea dumetorum, assembly GCA_902712375.1. NCBI lineage: Eukaryota > Viridiplantae > Streptophyta > Magnoliopsida > Dioscoreales > Dioscoreaceae > Dioscorea > Dioscorea dumetorum. The sequence continues at coordinate 16,456 of CACTHL010000328.1, forward strand.
GGAGAATTTAGTTTTTCTATTCTGTGTCATTTGATGACAATTGGTAATAATTTTCAAACATAAGTTGCCTGTATGATTTCACTGGTGCTTGCCATGTGCAGGGCAAAGATGCAGAGGGGGTAATGACATCTGGTGGTTCAAAAATTTTCGATTTTAGTGAATTGGTTAAAATCATTTAGTTTTCTCATTATAAGAATTTCTTAAAGCATTGTGTTATCACTTTTAAATTGACAATGCATAGTGGATGCATTTAGAGCAAAACTCCTTGTGGCTGTTGTTCTTGTGATCTATTTTTGTTGTGAAATATATATTTTTGTTTTTTGTCCTAAGTGCAAAAAAGTGAAAATTTTCAGGGAGTCCCCAGAGGCTAGCTTTCAATCATCATCAGTTCCAGCATCAAAGTTGGCCACCAATGTGACAGATGATCCCTTTGTCGTCTTGGAAACATCTACATCAGCAAATCCATCCCCTGGATTGTTTTCTGATCCGCTGGAGCGGATTAGCAGCCATACCAGCTATGGAAGCTCAAAGATCAATGATTCTTCTGTCAGTGGGGGGTTATTTGATGATATAGGTGCTTTTAAGGGGGTCAGCAAATCAACTCCATCATTTACATCAGGAAATAGTGAAAATGGTAAGGATGACAGTGTGCTGAAGCATGGCCAGAACAAAGGCCATAATGATCCTTTTGCTGATTTAGAACCACAGGATCATTTCTCCAGCGAGATGATGGGGAATACAGTACCTAAAACGAGTACAACTGATGGCTATCAGGAGCAAAATCACAAATTCTCTGAGAAGCGTAGCACATCGCCCGATCCTTTTGAAGATCTTAGCAGAAGTGGTTTTCAAAGTTCAGATTCTAATGCTAGATCATATGAACAAAATGCGAAAGTGGATCCATCTCCAAAATTTGATGAAACTTTGGAATTAGCAGAAGATGTATGGCTCACAGTTTCTGAAATCCCTCTCTTCACCCAACCTACAAGTGCTCCACCTCCATCGAGACCGCCACCTTCATTAGTTATCAAACAGGGACCTTCAGGTAAGACAGACCGAAGTGTAAATTCTAAAAGAAAAGATGACAAATCATCTAGTCAGTTCAGTCCAAGATTTGAGGACTCTATCAAGAATTCTAGGGCATCAACTATAGAGGAACTTGAAGATTTTGTTATGGGCAAGCCACAAACATATCCCACTGATCGCACAGAAGTTCTTTACGGTGAAGATGATTTTGACAGAAATTCAGTTGCAGCAGCATCTGCAGCTGCTATGAAGGAGGCTATGGATAAAGCGGAAGCTAAATTTAGACATGCTAAGGAAGTAAGAGAAAGAGAACGGGATGCAAGATCATCTAGAAGCAAAGAGACCGCGCAGCAGGAAAGAGATGGCGGACCAATATTGGATCCCTGGGATTTAGGCCAAGAGAAACAAGAAAGATTAAATAGTGAAAGAGAACAGAGGGAGAGAGAAGAGAAAGAGAAAGAAGAACGGAGAGTAGAAAAGGAGAGGGAACTGGAACTTGAAAGGGAAAGAGAGAAGGCTAGACAGGCTGTAGAGAGGGCTACTAGAGAGGCACGAGAAAGAGCTGCTGCTGAAGCTCGTTTGAAAGCTGAGAGAGCTGCTGTTGAGAAGGCCAATGCTGAAGCTCGTCAGCGTGCAGAGCGAGCTGCAGTTCAGAGAGCGGCAAATGAAGCACGTGAAAGAGCTGCAGCTGACGCAAGACAAAAAGCTGAAAAGGTTACTGCAGAAGCCAGAGAACGGGCAGCAGCTGAGGCAAGGCAAAAAGCTGAAAAGGCCGCTACTGAAGCCAGAGAGAGGGTATCAGCGGAAAGAGCTGCAGCAGAAGCAAGGATTCGAGCGGAAAGAGCTGCAGTTGAGAAAGCTACTGCTGAAGCTCGTGAAAGGGCTGCTGCTGAAGCCAGAGAAAAAGATGCACGGGAGAGGGCTGCTGTTGAGAGAGCTGCAGGAGAAGCAAGGCTTAGAGCTGAAAGAGCTGCAGTTGAGAGGGCTGCTGCCGAAGCTCGAGAAAGAGCTGCCGCCCAAGCACGAGAAAGAGCTGCTGCTGAAGCTCGTCAAAAGCAGCAGAAAAATGATAATGATCTTGAGTCTTTCTTCAATATGGGTGCTCGAGCTAACAGTGCTCCAAAACAAAGAGCCATGCCCTCGGTAGCGACCTATCTATTTGCCACATTATTCACCTTACAACAATTCTACCACCTCATGGCAAATTTATTTTCAGGAAAATTTCTTCGATGCTCAAGTACCAAGGAAGGCGGCTCCTGATGCTGCTCAGAGGTCATCTTCTACTTCATCCACCATGAGGAAGGCATCATCAGCGACCAATATTGTTGATGACCTGAGTTCTATTTTTTGGAGGTGATAATTACATGATGAGTGATGGTTTTTAGTACTAGAAAATATAACCTAATTTTGTTTTACAATAAATACACATTAACTGATGAAGTTGGCTTTGCTTCATATGTGATAAAGCTGCTCCATCATCTGGAGAATTTCAAGATGTTGAGGGGGAGACTGAAGAAAGGAGGAGGGCTAGATTTGAACGACATCAGAGGACACTTGAGCGCGCGGTATTAACATGTTTTCTCATTTTGTTGTACAAACTAACACATGAAACTAATGCATGCTCACTTTTGTATCACTAGAACAGCAGCGAGTCCATTTTTTTTTTTTTCAATTATACATCCTTATAACATGGTTTTTCGGATGATTTTTTGTCAGGCAAAAGCCCTGGCCGAGAAAAATGAGCGTGACATGCAAACCAAGAGGGATCAGGAAGAAAGACATGTAAGTCTTTAATCCCAATAATGGCTAATTTGCGCAATCATTGCCACCTCTTACATGATATATCACTTGATGGTTAAATTTGGGCGCGGTGGAACAATTTCATTTCACTACTGTCAAACTAGTTGACTTGTACGTGAACAGCATGACTTTAGCTCATGCAAGCTCATTTAATAAATGAGCTGAACTCAAACTATGCAAAACTCTTGCTTGAGTTCAGCTCAATTTTTGTGTATTACAGCTTTAAACATCAATTGCAATTTCCTCTCTGGAAAGTATTTTCTGGCTTCAAATTCTTAATTTTATGCTAATTTCAGAGACTTGCTGAGACACTGGATATTGAGATAAAGCGCTGGGCTGCTGGAAAAGAAGGCAACTTGCGAGCATTATTATCAACATTGCAATATGTGCGTCAGACTTTTTTCCTTTACTTGAATTATGGGCTGTGCCTTTTAAGTCACTAATGAATTATTTTTCTTTGTTAGTTATCTTCCTTCTTTTTGGCTTTGTTCTGAATCCTGCTTGCTTTCTTGTTACTATCTTAGACTACTTAATCATGCCTCTAAATCTTCATAATATGATTAACTCAATAAACTGAGTACCAATTATTTACATCGTGTCTTTTCATTTGTCTGAACAACCATTTAAGTTCACCCAATCCTCACATTCACCAGCATTTCCCGCAGGGTGCCTTTAATATTATTTACTAAACAATGAATCAGTGTTGTTCAGATACCACAATCTGTCTTTGACATAAAGATTTTAGAAAGGCTTAATCAAACACTTTCGAGCATTGACACATATCTGCTCGAGTTGACATTAGTTTTTCATTAACTTTATCTCCAAATTATCTTCTCACCCTTGTATTTTATTTTTGTTTTTTTTAAATTTTCACATATCAGTTCTGTTTTGAAATATTCAGTCATGGAATGGGAAATGAGTTTCAGCTGCCAATAGCTGAATGATGCCATTTGTTTTGTGAATCGCAAACAGGTGCTTTGGCCTGAATGTGGCTGGCAGCCTGTTTCTTTGACTGATCTCATTACTGGTGCCTCGGTTAAAAAAGTATATAGGAAAGCAACCTTATGCATCCATCCAGACAAGGTGCAACAGAAGGGTGCAAACCTTCAACAGAAGTATATTGCAGAGAAGGTGTTTGATCTCCTCAAGGTACTCCTCTTTAACCGGTATTGAGATGCAATCAAATTACATTTTCTCTGTACCCTGTATCAGATGTTTTCTCTGCAACATGAATCTCTGTTAAGGTCTCGGTTAAGCTAATGGTGGTTATTTTTCTTGTGGAAGAGCATTGATTTTATAATTTCTAGTTGTTATTAATATTGTTGTAATTCTTATTTCGAAAACAGGAAGCGTGGAATAAGTTAAATTCTGAGGAGTTATTCTAAGTTCCTGTCAGATCGAAATATTTCCGGTAGCACTTTAAGAGTTCAGGTTTTCAGATAACCTTCTTGGAGTTCAAATTTGTTGATTTTCATGGTCTGCTTTGGTTTGCATGGCCTATGGGACGAGGATTAACCTAAATTGCCAGCAATTTAGCAGCCAAGCGTTGTCATTATTTCTTCTTTCTTCTCCCCCCGTTTTGTCTGTATTTCTATTTGTGTTTGATCATTCAATGTTGCTTCCTTGTAAGCTATCCAAAACATTACATATAAATGTATTCTCTGATCATATTCACGGACATTGTATTGATGTAGAGTTGTTGAAGCTTTCTTTGTTCTTCTATTAATACAATCTTTATGGCTCTCTGTCTTTTGTGCTTTTGGTAGTATGCTCAAACATTTGTTTCAAAAAATTAAATAAAATAAAATTATCGGAATGAAGTTTGTTTTTCCTTTTTTTTTAAAAGAAAAAAGAAAATAAAAAAGAATGCGTGGATACGAATTTGTAATCTCCCATCTCTTGTGATTTTCCATTGGATGTTACTTGATTAGTTGCGGCTTGCTTTCAGTCATTCTTGCTTTTGTTTGTTTTTAATTCAATAATGAGATACTTCGGCTACTTCGATTGATGATTAATGTTCCAAGATTTATAAAAAAGGGGGTGATTTTCTAGGTACCCATGTATAATCCCATATAAGACACGTCAAAATCTAGAAGAGGAGAAATAATTATCAGTTGATCCAATCTCGGTATGAGATGTCTTGCCGAGTTCTTCGCTCATTTGATCAATTCATAATGTGGGCACAAGATGAGTCAATGTTGCTGTGAATGGATTATAGTTTTTTTTTTTTTCAGAGAGGAGCTTTAACAGTTAATTAACAAATCAAAACAACACTAAGAAACTCAAAAATCAAGTCCGATAGAAGTGATGGCTTCCTCTAGCCACCTTGGTCGATTACGTTCTTTATGGAAAAGGGATAGTCCAGGATTTCTCCACCCATAATTAGCCAATAAGTTTATTACTGAACTCAGTTATCGTGGACAATAGCTAACTTCTACACCGCCTTCTTGAATGATTAGAGTCTTAGTATGTTGTACTTCCAATCGCATGTGGTTTGGTGTCTGCAACATTATCGTACTAAAGAAGATCCAAGGCCATAGGACAATCAGAACATATTTTGTTAAGCTTCAAAATTTGGTTTCTACAATGCTCCAAAGCAATTCATATTGCTGCAACTTCAACTCGAATGTTTGAAATAGCTCTCATCGAACTTGCTCCAGCTAAGAGTATTGAATTCTTCCTTCTAATCACCATGAAACCTGCACCACATAAGACTTCTTCAGCTCTCCATGAAGCATCACAAAGTGCCATAATTCTATTATCAAAAACAGAGGATTACGAGGAACTCTCCGGTTTGTCTTCGGATTGTCTAGAAGTAGTCATTGGTTGTGTTGAGGGCTTGCTGGAATATTTGATGGGCATGAAGCTTATTGTTCTTGAAAACGAAAGCGCGTCGGGCTTTCCAAACAGTCCATGCACAAGTTGCCACAAATGCTTGGAAAATTGATGTTTTGCCCTATTTTAGCCCCTCGATAAAAAGCCATTGGCTATCCAAAAAGTTTTCCATTGTGCCACAATAAATCCCTGTGTACTCAGATATCATTCTCCTATACCTTTTGAACATTAAACAATCATTTAATAAATGCACCAATGTCTCATCCTCCAGATCACACATGGGACAAAGTGTTGGAGGTCCAATATTGAGTTTGTGTAAGAGTGCATAAGTTGGAATCCTGCTATGAAGGATCCTCCAGAGAAAAACCTTCATCTTCTGGCCAATCAGCAGTTTCCAGATTTTAGTTGTGACAACTTTGCCAATGGAGGTGCTAGAAGCCCAACTCCACTGATTTTTGATGTTGTATCTAAAACTAATCCCATGAAGCATGTCTCAATCCATTTGATTCTCAAAAAAGTTTTCAATAGCATCAAAATTCCAGACATTACTATTCAGAAAATTAGAAATCCTAAGGTTTTCGTCCAATATGTTTATATTAAAATAAGTAGGTTTAAGCTCCATGAAATTGGTAATGTTAGGGTTACGAGAATTAATTCTAATATTTTAGCAAAGGAACTTAGCATTTCTGTGGAGCATTCTACAAAATCAAGGCACCTTGTTCAGTTTGGGCTTTGTCCAAGGATTGAGAGCTTCATATTTAAGATGAAAGATCTGGACCCAGTATTTTCTCTCCTCATTTAATATAGAAAACATATTTTTAGCCATTAAAGCAGTTCTAGCATTCCTCAAATTCCGAATTCCCTATCCCTCCTCAGTTTTGGAAAGTGTAGCAGTGTTCTAGTTCATGGAATGGAGTTTGCCTCTAGTAGTGCCAGTTCCCTAAAGAAATTTCCTTGCCAACTTAGAGATTGCATCCAAAATATAATCCGGAACATAATAGTAGGATAAGGAGTAAACAAGAATCGACATAAGAGAGCTGCTAACTAACACAACTCTACTAGCAAGGGAAATGGAAGAGGGATAAAAAAGGTTGGAGATGGTGAACAAATAAAAAGGTTGGAGAAATGAGGGCCCCGAGATATGTAAAAGGAAAGGAACCAACTCCTATATTAAGAATTAAACCAATACTATTCCTAATTCTTCTACGACACTAGCTAGGGAGATAAATTGTAGACTTACTAAAATTGATCTGTTGTCCAGTGAGATTTTTATAAATGTTGAAACCTAATCTACAATTCCTGATAGCAGCACGTGTAGCTCTAGTAACGACAATTAGGTTATCAACAAACATCAGGTGATTGAAATTGTTGAAAAGTCTCCTATAAAACCCGGGACCATGTTATTATTCAAGGCATATTTCAAAATAGCATACATATTTTGAGAAACTAAGAGGAACAGAAAGGGGGATAGAGGATCACCTCACCTCACTCCTTTGTGACTACATAACTAGTTAGAAGGTTGGTCATTGATTAAGAAAGAAAAACTAAAAGAAGTGGATACAAGTTTTAACCTACTCAATCCACATTTCCAAGAAGTTGATGATTTTAAGGGTGGCAAAGATGGCATTCCATTTCAAAATATCATAAGTTTTTTCAATATCAACTTTAATTAACATCCTAAGTGGGGAATTCTAATCATGTTCTAAGGAGCACAATTTCTTTAATGGTAATAATGTTATCAAAGATAATCTTTACCTAACATAAAGCCACGACCAACAAATTTAAGCATGACATGTTTCAATCCAGCACTTACAATTATAGCTGACACCAAATAGAGAGAGAGACAGAGAGCAGGTCTTGTGTCTGAAGAATGATGATGATGATCATCATCATCATCTATTTTTAGGTGCAATGGAACAGGCTTTTTGCAACGTGATTGTGAGGACTTTGTGACTGGTATGTATTTTGTGCCTTGATGATTGCCTTCATCTTATCAATTCAGCAATCTCGGTCATTTCTGCTTCTATCTTCTGCAAAAGTTTCACCATTGCATTTGTTCAGCATTTGATTACAGTGGAAAAAGGGGATGCCCAAACTACGCAGACATCCGCCAACGGCCTTTGGGTCAGTGGTATTTGGGTCCCCCGTGAAGACACTTCGCAAGTGGCGAGAGGTCGAATCCTCGGGCGAGGGCGTATGTTTGAGAATTGAGAATTGTGAGCACGAATAGGTGGGTGGTACAGCGCCCATGTGTGTGCGGCCCCACATGCCGCGATCGACGTGCGCACGCCCCTGTCTTAGTTTAGCGGGCCCATTAAGAATTTCGTTCTTCTTGACAAAAAAAAAAAAAAAAAACTACGCAGACATCCAGACTTTTCACGGTCAAATTTACCATACCGCTGAATCTCGTTGTCATGCATGCCCTCCACAATCTCAACCACCTATTCGTCTACTATTCACAATTAAATTTTTTTTCCTTTTTTTTTACTATGAATAGTAAAATCTACAAGCATCTGGAACATCCAAGATAGATCCAAACACGTCAGGACAATGGCTTGTTTTATCAATTGTTTTCATTATGCTGTTAAAGTAACATCTTTCTTCTTAGATAAAGAGGAAGACTACATACATAGAAACAAAACTAGAGAAATTGTCCCACACTGTGATAAGGTTTTCTAGATTTAATGGCCACTGTGGTTAGCCGGTCTGCATCGTAGGAGATAGACTTTCACATTTCCATGGATGTTTCTTTTTTCACTTACCTGAAAATTTTCCTGTACTGACATAGCAAATTTTTTTTTATAAGACTTACCATTTCTTTGCTTCCAATTTATTATTATATTTATTAGAAATTTATTATATTTAAACATTTTAAATTTAATTATTAACACCAAAGTAGAATTTTTAACTATTTTTAACAAATTATTTAATAATTTATATTATTTAATTTGTATCAATTTGGATATTTTATTTTGATTTTTTAAAGAAAAGGGTATCATTTTAATAGGATGGGGCGGGGCTGTTGTTGTGTACGCTGGATTATTCATGTGGATGATAACTTTCCACATTAGTTGCACATGTGAACTCACTATTTTTATGATTTCCTCACGTGGTCTCCCATCTCGCAATAAAGGCGTCAAGTCAAAACTTTTATAAAACCTTTTTGTTATCCCTGGAGTTTTATTTTGTTTTTCTTGTTTTGAATTTGATCTAACACCAGTCCACCACCATCGTCTCCGGTTAACAAACATCATTTCGTTATGAGGGCATCTTGACGCCAGTAGGCCAAGAAAACCCACATATATATCTTTAAAAGGAGACAAAACATATGGGAAAAATTTACACCTTTGATGTGCAATCCCTGTTCTTGTAAAGCATTATATATAGAGACTGATTTGAGATGTATCAAGCACAAGTAAATATAAAATAGTTCTACGCTTGAATGTTAAATAATTGATATAGATTATATAATTAGCTGTTTAAAAAATATATATATATATATATAAAAAAAAAAAACACTACCTCTAAAATTTAAGCTGGTACATTTGTTTGAATGCGTTTAAAGCTCATCATCAACAACAGCTATTCTGATGTATCCTGTACCCATATTTATTTGGGACACCCCACACCGCAGAGAGGGTCATTGTCTTGTATGTTGGAATTATTTAACGAATAGTAGTGGTCAAAATTGGTCTGCAGCGAGAAATCTTGAATATCAAGTTGTACGTGACGTGATCTCCATCATAATTATTAGTATTTCTTAATTTTCTAATTTATTTAGAATCAGTATAAATATATTATTTTTCTCATGTATGGTCATAAATCATAACCCGCGGGCCTCGTCCACTTTTTTTCCATGCAAAACAATCTGGCTTACCTTTTTTTTTTTTTTTCATCATTTTTAAGAATTATTTAATGAATATGTTTGTTGATATATATATACGTGTCCATAAATTTCTAAAATTTAATTTATTTCATAATAAAAAAAAAAATTAATTTATAGGACTCTCGGGTCTTGAGAGACGTAAGAGAAAGGTAAACAGAAGCAGAGAGGGATGAGCTTATCCTCTGAGTCGCCGCCATGGATGACCTCGCTTTCATGCTCTCCGTCCCAAGCTTCCACTCTCCTCCAATGGCTACGCTTTGTCTTCCTGTCGCCATGCCCGCAGCGGGTGCTCTTCTCCATCGTCGACGGGCTGTTCCTCCTCGTGCTACTCGTTTTCGCGACCCAGAAGCTCATCGTAAGGTTCCGGCAGCGAAGTGGCTTGCGGGAGGAGGAGAAGCCGTTGCTAGCCAAGGCGCAGCAGCGGCAACAGCAGCCGGTTTCGACCACGATCCGGTTTAAGATCGGGCTCGTCGTCGTCGGGATCCTCGCCGTCGCGTATGGCGTTCTCCTCGTTGCCGTCTTCTTGGGTGCCTCTGAGCCTGGATGGTTCCTCATCGAGTCCCTCTTCCTTGTCCTCCAGTTCCTCGCCCATCTCGCCTCGGTCGCCGTCGTCGCTCACGAGAAACGATTCCGAGCGGCCGTACACCCGCTTACTCTCCGGCTTTACTGGGTCGCCAGCTTCATCATCGTCGTCCTCTTCTCAATCTCATCAATCTTCCGCCTCGCCGGCGGGAACCCGATCCAACCGGACGACTACATATCCCTGGGTATCCTTCCCTTCTCTCTAGTCCTCCTCGCGCTTGCGGCGACGGGAGCCACCGGCGTCGTGGAGGTCAACGCCAACTCCCGGGAGAGTGAAACAGATGTTTTGATCACCGGCTACGCCAGCGCATCAATCATCTCCCAGGCGACGTGGAGCTGGATGAACCCACTCCTGGTCAAAGGCTACAAATCCCCTTTGAAAATCGACGACGTGCCAGGGCTCGCACCGGAGCACCAGGCCGAGAAGCTCTACGAGCTTTTCCAAAGCAACTGGCCGCGTCCGGCGAGCCGTACGAACCACCCAGTCCGCACAGCTCTCCTCCGCTGCTTCTGGCCCCAACTCGTCTTCACCGCCATCCTCGCCATCCTCCGCCTTTGCGTCATGTACGTCGGCCCAACGCTAATCCAGAGTTTCGTCGACTTCGCCAGCGGAAAGCGCAGCTCTATCTTGGAAGGCTACTACCTGTGCGGCATCCTCCTGGCCGCCAAGTTCTTCGAGGTCCTGTGCTCCCATCAATTCAACTTCCAGTCCACGAAGCTCGGCATGATGATCCGCTCCACCCTCATCACCAACCTCTACCGCAAGGGTCTCCGTCTCTCCTGCTCCGCCCGGCAATCCCACGGCGTCGGCATGATCGTCAACTACATGGCCGTGGACGCGCAGCAACTCTCCGACATGATGCTCCAACTGCACTACATCTGGCTCATGCCTCTGCAAGTCGGCGTCGCCCTCGCTCTCCTCTACTTGTACCTTGGTCCCTCCGTCACCACTGCCGTCGGCGCCATCGCCGGTATCATTATCTTCGTCCTCTTTGGATCTCGCCGGAACAACAGCTTCCAGTTCCTCCTCATGAGCATGCGCGATAAGCGCATGAAAGCCACTAACGAGATGCTCAACTACATGCGCGTCATCAAGTTCCAAGCTTGGGAAAATCACTTCAATCGCCGGATTAGACAGTTCCGGGAGGATGAGTTCGGCTGGCTTTCCAAGTTTATGTACTCCATCTCCGGCAACATCATCGTCCTCTGGAGCGCTCCAGTCATCATCTCCTCCCTCGTCTTCGCCACCTGCGTCGCCACCGGGTTTCGCCTCAACGCCGGCCTCGTCTTCACGGCCACCTCCTTCTTCAAGATCCTTCAAGAGCCAATGCGGAACTTCCCACAGGCTCTCATCTCTGCCTCCCAAGCCATGGTCTCCCTGGAACGCCTCGACGCCTACATGACCAGCGCCGAGCTCGACGACGCCGCCGTCGAGCACGTCAGCGGCAGCGACGTCGCCATCGAAATCCAGGCCGGTAACTTCTCTTGGGACGATGAGAACCCCACCCCATCTCTCAAAAACCTCAACGCCGAGATCAAACGCGGCGCCCTCGCTGCCGTCGTCGGCACCGTAGGCTCCGGCAAGTCCTCCTTCCTCTCTTGCATTCTCGGCGAGATGCACAAAATCTCTGGAAAGGTATTTGCTCATTCTTTCCTGTTTCCCGTTTTCCTTTTTCGTTTTCCATTTCCGTTTTGCCTTTTTCGTTTTCCCTATTTCGTTTTCCCCCTTTGAAGACGAGGATGTGATTTTGTCCGGTCTCAGGATCTCGATTCTCGGCCTTTTCGCAACGTGATCAATCAATGCATCGGGCGGCGTGGAATTCTAAAATTTATTTTATTATAATAAATGCCAATTATTATTATTGTTTTTTCTTAGAAATAATTTAGAATCTAGAGATCTATGAATCTTGTCGTGGCTAACAGGTTTTTTTTTGGTATAATTTCTTAGACATTAAATTATATATTTTTTTTTAATTTTTATAATATCAAAATTACTCCTAATCATCACACCTGTAATTAATCCTACTCGGCTTGTCTATAATTGTCTCTGTCTCAAATAAGGAAATCCTTATTCTATCTTCTATTCATTTTGTCTCAACTTTATTCTTCTCCTCCTCCTTTTTTTTTTTTTTGTGGCTATTATCCTTATTCTATATATATGTTATATTTTATTATTTTTGTTTTGTTTTTTCTTCTGGAAGTATTTCGTTTCCTTCATTCACACCTTTTCGGCCTTTCTTTTTCTCATATAGCTAATATATTTGAGAAAGAAAGAAGAATGAATAAACCAGGAGTCATGAATAAGTTAAGACGTTAGGATGAAAAAAAAAATTGAAGAAGAGAGATGGGAGCTAGCTTGGAATAGCTTTAAGTGGTTAAGATGACCAGTTGGTGGTTCTAACTGAATTAGTGAGAAGAAATATGACCAACTAAAAAAAATAAACATGAGCTAATGGGATATATTACACCAGCCTGCTAGTAGTTCTAAGCTGAGGAAATTTAAAATTAGGAAATGTAGGTTCAAAACTATAAAACTTTAACTTTAATCAAGTTATATAGAATATTTTTGGTACTTCAGATATTGAGGTTGTAACCAATTATGGTTTGAATTTGTGCTTTTACAAATTTTAATAAAAGAACAGCCCATGGTTCTAGCTTGAACTAATGAATATAAAGAATAGGACCAACTGAGCAAGAAATATGACCGACCGATTTAATACAAAAGTAATATTAACAATCAAAGAATAAATACAAAAACTTTATATATTGTCAATGTGTTTCTTTGAAAACTGAACATATTGAAAAGACAAGGGTGCAATAGTGACATTTTCTCTAGCATTAATTATCTATTGTCTTCAATTGGAACTCTTTTAAAACCAAGAGCTCTTGAGGCACCAACAAAATCGCAAGTACTTCAAAGTCAATTGAAATTATATCATGGTTTTTTTAGACACTTGGATTTTATACATGCATGCATTTCACATGGTGTACGTACAACCTTGATAGCAGATATTCATTTGATAGTGCCCTCCCTGAATTTATTACTTATGTTACTGGTAACAATACTGCTACAACTGGCACTGCTTATGTGAACAGGTGAGAGTAAGTGGGAGCACTGCATATGTTGCTCAAACTGCATGGATTCAGAATGGAACTATACAAGAGAACATCTTGTTTGGAATGCCGATGAATTCAAGCAAGTACAAGGAAGTTCTTCGAGTTTGTTGCCTAGAGAAAGATATGGAGATGATGGAGTTTGGAGACCAGACTGAGATTGGAGAGAGAGGGATTAATCTGAGTGGTGGCCAGAAGCAGCGGATTCAACTCGCCAGGGCTGTTTATCAGGACTGTGATGTGTATTTGCTTGATGATGTCTTCAGTGCTGTTGATGCTCATACTGGTTCTGAGATCTTCAAGGTTTCCATTCCCTTCCTTTCTCGTATACTTTTGATATCATTGGTAGTTAGTTTATGCTTCGCTTCATTGGTGGTGGTTTGTAGGAATGTGTCAGAGGAGCTCTCAAAGATAAAACAGTCCTGCTTGTTACTCACCAAGTTGACTTCTTGCACAATGTCGATTGCATCTACGTGAGTAGTCTCTGATTTCTATTTATTATTTATCTGTTTATTTTTACCACATGAAATTAGACCATAGCTCTGATTTATTGGTGAAATTCAATCACAACAGGTTATGCGAGGTGGGGAAATAGTAGAAGCTGGCAAATATTATGAATTGGCCGCTTCTGGACCAGAATTTATGGGCCTGGTTGCAGCTCATGAGAGTTCCATGGAGCTTGTAGAGCAGAGTGCAAATCAAGAAAACAACCGGAACTCTGAGCCTGAGGAAGCTGCTGCATTGAATCGGAAACAGTCTATCGGCAACAATGTGCCAGAAGGATCACCCAAAACAGAGAAAGGAAGCTCAAAACTCATCAAGGAGGAGGAGCGTGAGACAGGCCATGTCAGCTGGAGTGTATACAAGACTTATGTGACTGAAGCTTGGGGATGGTGGGGAGTGATTACAGTCTTGCTGGTTTCACTGGCATGGCAGGGTGCCCAAATGGCATGTGACTACTGGTTGGCATTTGAAACATCAGATGAAAATGTAGCTTCCTTCAACCCGTCTTTGTTTATTGAAGTATATGCAGGCCTAGCGGTTGTAGCCATCGTTCTTGTGACAGTTCGAGCTTTCCTTGTAGCCTACCTGGGGCTCAAGACTGCTCAGATATTTTTTGAACAGATCCTCAACTCAATACTGCATGCTCCAATGTCATTCTTTGATACTACACCTTCTGGAAGGATTCTAACTCGGGTAATCCTCTCCTTAAAGCTCCTAGGTTTTTTAGGCATTTTCTTTCAATTGAGTGATTCAGGGCTTAGGTGTTGTTCCTTTTTCTGTTGTTTTTCCAGGCATCATCAGACCAAACCAACATCGATTTGTTCCTTCCCTTCTTTGTGGGGCTGACTGTTTCAATGTATATCACTGTGATCGGCATCATCATTGTCACTGGCCAGGTTGCTTGGCCAACATTCATAGCTGTTATTCCATTGGCAGTGCTGAATCTTTGGTACAGGGTAAGCTTGCAGTTTAACCCAGTTAATATGATACCTTTTGGTATATGATCTGATCTTGGTTTCTTTCAGGGTTATTACCTTGCAACATCTAGGGAGCTAACTCGTCTTGATTCAATCACAAAAGCCCCCGTCATTCATCATTTCTCTGAGACTGTTCTTGGTGTGACCACAATTCGATGCTTCAAGAAGGAAGCCAGATTTATCCAAGAAAATGTTGACAGGGTCAATTCAAGTTTACGGATGGATTTCCACAACAATGGATCCAACGAATGGCTAGGATTCCGGCTAGAATTAATTGGGAGCTTTGTCCTCTGCATCGCTGCTTTGCTCATTGTCATGCTTCCTGCAAATATTATCCAACCAGGTACCTCTTGAAAAGCTGTCCCTTTTTTTTTTCTGCTTTCTATAGTTTGATAACGTATCACACTAGTGTAGTGTGCACGATACTCACCTGCAGCTTTTGAACTTAAAAATTAGCTGTTAGTTCAGAAATAGACATTCAAGGACTCTAGGAGGTTGGCTGAGACCTTAATGCTCAACTATAACACAATGGCTGGCATATGGTCTGTGGGAACTCACTTGTTTCTTATAATGCAGAATATGTGGGCCTATCTCTGTCCTATGGCCTCAGTTTGAATACCGCATTGTTTTGGGCTGTATGGATCAGTTGCTTCATAGAGAATAGGATGGTTTCAGTTGAAAGGGTAAAGCAGTTCACTAAAATTCCTTCTGAAGCTGCATGGGAGATTAAAGGATGCCTTCCTTCTCCGAATTGGCCCACTCGAGGAGATATTGATGTTCAAGACTTGAAGGTGAGTTACTCTGAATCTGCAAGGAATTTGGGACATCACTTCAGGTCAATTTTATGATGTATCGGATTGATATTCTAGACTTCAGCTATATAACTTGGCTTGCTAATTTTTCACAGGTTCAATACCGACCAAATACTCCTTTGGTTCTCAAGGGTATCTCACTCAATATCCATGGTGGGGAGAAAATTGGAGTTGTTGGTCGAACAGGGAGTGGAAAATCAACACTGGTACAGGTTTTGTTTAGACTAGTTGAGCCTTCTGGTGGAAAGATTGTAATTGATGGGGTAGACATATGCACATTGGGTCTTCATGATCTCAGATCACGCTTTGGTATCATACCTCAAGAACCTGTTCTCTTTGAAGGAACAGTGCGAAGCAACATCGATCCAATTGGAAAATATTCAGATGAGGAGATATGGCAGGTATTTAACCATTTATTTTCTTTCGCCCATGTCTTTTTGCCTTCTAAACTTGATCAGTAGCTGATCAACTTCCACAAAATACAAACACTGGAGCACTTCAAGCTCTCAACCTGTATTTAGTTGTATACTGTGTTGTTATTTCTGCTGTTTCATCGCTCTTCATTTACAATGCTGTAATTTCTTCATTTTCTTCATTGTATAAAACAACATATGTCCTTGCAGAGTCTTGATCGTTGCCAACTTAAAGATGCAGTAGCTTCAAAACCTGAGAAGCTTGACGCATTGGGTACAGCTCTCATTCCACATACACAACACTCCAGCAAATTTATCAAATTAATTGTCCTTAATTTGTGACCTTCCTTCTTTCCATAGTTGTTGACAATGGGGAGAACTGGAGTGTGGGACAGCGACAACTTCTTTGCCTGGGCAGAGTAATGCTAAAGCGCAGCCGAATTTTGTTCATGGATGAGGCAACTGCTTCAGTGGATTCTCAGACTGACGGCGTGATTCAAAAGATCATCCGGGAAGACTTCGCTTCTTGCACAATCATCAGCATCGCTCACAGAATACCGACAGTCATGGACTGTGACCGAGTATTGGTTGTAGATGCAGGTAAGCAGCAAATTTCTCATGTCAAATTAAAACATGCTGAGTCTAAAACGTAAAAGGCACACTTTGCTTGTTTAAATTTATGCAGGCATTGCAAAAGAATTTGACAAACCAGCAAATTTGATTGAACGACCGTCTCTTTTTGGTGCGTTAGTGCAAGAGTATGCAAACCGCTCCAGTGAACTGTAGATTACATTGAAGAAAATGCAATGCTGACTCTGTGACGTCCTGGTGGTTAAATGCCTTCTTCGAGTTATCAAGAATTTTGCTAGTGAGTTGCAGTCTAAGAGTGATGACCATGAACATTTGGAAGCATAATTATGAGGGAAACAAGATATGTTCCTGTCACACCAAAAATAAATCTTTTCTACCAAAATTTTCTGAGCTTGTGATCTAAACTTCAAAATATGTTGTACTAGTGCCTGTAATTGCAGACACTGATGGTCTTAAGTTATATGCTTAAAGGGCATGAATAAGGTCCTCGCACTGTTATATGAGTCCAATAAAATTCGGTTTGCGTATTTTTATTACGTATATTCAACTGTATGGTACCTCACTATCAAGTAGCTTGATTTTATAACACTGGGTGGTTTGTTATAGTTGCAAACAGGGCAATTTCACAAGAAACAGGGCAATTGTTAAGGTTTGATCAACGAAATACAAGCATTTGACAGGCCCAGGCTCATTACTGTAGTTGAGTAGAATCTAATTCATTTGTTGATAACTGAACTTAAGTTCACTTAGTTTTCACTTTTGAGAATAATCTTAACTTGAAAATGTGACAATCATTTTTTTTATTTTACTCTACCCATACTTTGAAAAGGCTATCTTTTGGATCAGTGGATGCTTTACCCCAACGGTTCTGTTTTGACAGTTGGATGAGCTACTCTCTTATATACATACCAAGATTCTTTTAAATCAGTACTGCTATGTATTTTTACTACTTCTGTTGAAAATTCTAGCAACCATCTTTAATTTTCTCCCTCAATCTCTTACTTTCCTCCCTACACTTGGGTGACACTTGAGCTTGTTTCTACCAAAACATTCTAGACAAGGATGTTTCCATCCAGAGATCCTTGCATGAGGGGATATTATTAATGTTTTAATTAATAATTGCATGATATAATCTAAATTTATATGTTCCAACAATCTAAGATTGATTTCTCACTATGATGATCAGCTGGTGTTCTGAATTTGATTCTATCATATCCTATCACTATTGCATTCACTGACCTGGAGTTTCTAATGCTATTCAAAACCGTTACAGTTGCTTTAACTATCCTGAATCTTTTAACTCCATTGTAGTTATTGTGGACTTTTCTATATTGCTGAAATCTCCTTGAGAAGAGAGTGGGGAAGAAGGTGGCATCACACACTAGATTACACACAGGTCAAAATGAGCAACAGAAATGAAGGAAGTCCATCTGTGAATGATATAATAATATAAATGGAATTTGTGAGAGGAAAAATAAGTTACCAGGACAATGAGGAGGAAATGAGGTGGTGGTCCTGCAACTCTTTGATACCTCTTGTAGAACTTCATTTGCAGCCTGCTGATTGAAGAGGAACAGAAAGAAGAGGAAGAGGTTGAAGGACTTCTGATCTACTACTCTGTGGATAACTGTGACTGCTGTACATTTTTGGAGGTACACTCACAATGTATGCATGGTGGACCCCCCACTTGTTGCCATGCCGTTGGAGATTTAATGAATTAAATATATTTTCTTTACTGCTTTTTTTTTTTTTTTAATGTTTCCATGTTTACAAAACCCAAATGAGAATACTTTTATGTAGTGTTTATTTGGAGGAATTTGCAATTACATGTAATTTGAGTTATTAGGTTTTTGAAAATCCAGTATTTGTTTCACAAGATTTTAAAAACTTATGTAACTTGAATTACATCCGATAAAGGATTTGGTTTTACGTCCAAATTGACCGTACAACGAAATCTCTTATCTTTTTGCTCCCTCACATGTGACCTATATGTGATCAACCAAATAAAAATAAATATTATTAAATATTTATGAATAGTAAAAATTTTATAAATTTTAATAATTTATTTAATAATTAAAAATATTAAATAACTTGTTAAAGTTAGATGAAAATCAAATAAATGCACTTTTTGTGGGGTTAATAATTAAATTCAAAATTTTAAAATATAATATAATTTTAATTAATTTATAATGAATTTAAATTTAATAATTAAAATAATTAATATGGACTTAAAATTATTAAAATAATATTAAATATTATAATATAATATTTTTAGATACATTTAACTAAATACTAGATTTACTTTACTGAATTTTAAAATCAAGATATTTCCAATTATACTGTAATTAGAAATCCACAATTACATTCAACCAAACGGTACCTAATGAAAAACATAGAAATAAAATTCGTTGTACAACCCTGGCAATTACTGTATACATGTATATCAATGTTTGTTTGGGGGTGAAATCATGATAATATTTTCTTTAGATATAGATCTGTTCTTTTGTAAATGGGCTGGCCTGTTCTTGCTGATTCATTGAGCTGCTCTCCTTTCCGAGCTTTCATCTCTGCTATTCTAGTTTCTATGAAAATCTTATATTTCTCTGCCTTTTTTTTTTTTTAAACAAAAATCAACCGCATTCATTAGGGGGAAAAAAAAGAATATAGAAGACTACATAGGAGAGAGCTATAAGGTTTCATTTTTTTTTTTGTCAAGAAGAACGAGAAGAACGAAATCCTTAATGGGCCCGCTAAACTAAGATAGGGGCGTACGCATGCCTCGACTGCGGCCTGTGGGGCCGCGCACACATGGGCGCTGGTACCACTCACAGTTCGTGCTCACAATTCTCAGACATGCACCCTCACCCCGAGGATTCGAGCTCTCACCACCTGCGAAGCATTCTCACGGGGGACCCAAATGCCAATTGACCTAAAGGCCATTGACTATAAGGTTTCATTAGAAATGGATTTGACACTCGTACAGGAGAATCTGAAAATACAAGAAGGACAAATTATAATAATAAATTAAGTAGGTCTCAAATGCCTCCTTGCCAAAGATGAGTCAATGTTTATAAGCCATTCAACATTGATAATGCTAGCGCTCAGGCCTCAGGGAATGGTGGGTCTTGTTCTTGGTGCCATTTAGTTAGTCAATATAGGTTTTACCTTTTTTTTTTTTTTATGTATATGAATAAACCACAAAATTTATTATGAAAACAGAAAAAACATAAGATAAGAATTAAAACAAAAGCAAAATAAGAAACCAAAAAATAATAAGTCTTCTAGGGATGGAGAGAACATAGAAGTTTATTAAAAAATGACTACAAAATCGATAGGGATAACATCAGGTAGTATATTTAAGCATTTGATAAAAGAAAAATTAATATGCATATATAAAGCATTACAATAATATGAGAATGAAATTTACTTTTTTTTTAAAAAAAAAAAAACAAAAAACAAAAAAGAAAACAAACAGTTAATATGCATTTTTTATTCAATAAGAGCGCCTCGCGATTGGAAACTCATCGGGGTTGATGAGAGCGCGCCACGTAAGCACCACAGTATGTGGGCCCCTCTAGAGATGATGACCTGGCATTCAGGGAAGCAAATTAAATAGCCCGCCATTTCTCTTCCCCTGTCCTCCTCTGGAGCTCTACCATCGCAAACGAGGAATCACTCTTTCTTGTTTCTTGTATTTCGATCGAATTCGCAGGCGAGGATGAGTCTTCAAGGCCGTGAAACTCCATCAACCGATGAGGGCACCTCTGGCACCACCTGTTCCATCTGCCTTGAGGTCGTCGACCGCGCCACCAGGACGCGGTCAATGGCGAAGCTACGTTGCGGCCATGAATTCCATCTCGGTTGGTGGAATCCCACTCTGGATTATTTTTTCCTTGCGTTTGATTTTTGCTGTGAATTCCTGTCGAATCCCTCATCTCTTGTGATTTCATTGGATGGTTATTGTTTAGATGAGGCTTCCTTTCCTTCTTTCCCGCATTTGTTTGTTTTTTAATTTTACTTTTAGTTTAAGAATGAGATGCTTGACCTACTGTGATTGATGATTAACGTTCCAAGATTTATAAGAAAGGGAATGATTTTGAAGTTCCAATTCAAAATTCCGAAAAAGTTGAGTCAAGATCTAGAAGAGAAGAAAAAGTTCTCTGTTCATCCAATTTTTAGTGAAAGAAGTGCGAAGTTCTTGTCTTTTTCAATGAAATCGTAATCTTGGCACAAGATGAGTCATTTCCGGTGAATGGATTATAGTTAAGACCAAACAGAGAGAACCGGTCTTGTATCTGAGGAATCATGGCATTATCTTCGTTATTCTTTGTTTGTTATCATCGGACTTAGGTGTGATTGAAAGGATTTAATCAAAAATAAAAAATAAAAAAAGAAAAGGAAATAAAAGGCTTCATGTAGCTTGATTGTCAGTACTTTCTGATTGGTATGTACATTATGGCATGACTGCCTTGATCTTACATATGTATATAGTTACCAATTCAGCAATCTCAGTCATTCCTGCTTCTGTTTTGCAAAATTTTCAGATTGCATTTGTTCAGCATTTGATTATAGTGGAAGAAGGCAATGCCCAAATTGTGCAGACATCGAAGAAGGTTACTGGCAATTTACCAATCATAGGCGGACAAGACAAAACTCTCGCAGTTCTCAGCCAGTGAACAGGATGGCTGAAGCTCATCATAGTGTAGGTCACTGTAATCCCTGGTATTTATATGTTGTCGAAGCAAGAACTGAACCTTACATATATTCATTAATTTGTGTCGGCCCATATCAATATCTTCGGGCTGGAGTTGATTTGCTGGTTCATGCTTTGTCTAGCATTCACAATTTAAGAGTTTTCTTTTACTCTGGAGATTAAACTCTATAAGCTGCTAGCATTTTTCGATTGTTTTTGTTATGTTGTTTCAACATCTTCTTTGGTGAAGAGGAATAGTGCACACCTAGGAACAAAACTAGAGAAATTCTCCTCAAGGTGACTAGATTTTCTGGAAAGTTTTACCCCATTGTTAAGCCAGTGTGTATCATATGAAAATTAGCGCATTGTGATGGATGATTCTTGTACTTTTCTGAATATTGCTATCCTGTTATGGCAAAGGTCATTTCCATGTCATCTGGCCCCTGCCTGGTCGTGCAATGGACTTACACTTTTTGATTCCTATTCTCTGCAGGGAAATGGAATTCCATGGTGCTCATCTTGCTTATTCCATCAGTAAGTGTGACATAATGAAATTTCTTCTCGCTTAGATCATTGATATACAACTTGTCTTGCTATATTTTGTTTATTTTCACCTTCATAATTGTGACTGTTCTCCCTTCTTTGCCTGATCTCCAGCAATGGGCCATGCAATGGGGCAGTTCTCCGTAAGTATATCTTTATGCAGAATTTAAGTTGGCATTTTTTGTTTAAATAATTTGATTGATTATGAGTCTTTTCGAACGACAAGTAACTTTTGAGTTAAATACAATTGTTTCCTCAACAGCTATTATGATGTCTCCTGCATATGCTAATGAAGTCCATATTTCCTGGGAAGTGCCTGCTCCATATTCTATAACCATTCTCCTAATGAGTGGTGCTGATCAATACGTACCATCTATGTAAGTGATAACTTAATGTCAAACACCGTATAGGCAATTGCAAGCATTAGTTACTTGCACATTTTACGCATCAATTATCTATCTGCATGCAGGTATGATTCTAGAATGGGTGGACAATATGTCTCTCCAAATTTATGGTACTCGAGCAACTATCAAATTCAGACCAATGTTCATCATTACCATCTAAATAACAATTCTGGTGGGACTTACGGGCATGTTCCAAGTGCTCTGCAGAGCATGCCCGTATGGCAACCATACCTATTCTTTACATCACCTTGGTGGTGGTATCCATAGTTCGGTAATTCTCCAAAGCCCTGTCTTAAGAGGAGGATTCTGCTCACAATGACATCCTCCACTGTATATCAATGTACCCAATTTCAGTCTAAGAACAGCCTTTCGCTGAAATTGTTTGATCGTATTCTACTGCAAGAACAAGCAATGCATCAAGTTCTAGTTCAGGATGGGGATCCCAGCAGCAAGATGATTAGCTGCCTGAATGCAAATATTTTAACAGTCTGTGTGTGTGTGCAGTTTTGTAGGTAATAGAGCTTTCATATGGTGCCTATCTGATTGATATTACGGATGTTTTTCTGGTAACCTGCCTTTGGCTCTTTTTTTATTTTGCATATAGTTTTTAAATATATGTGAATCGCTTAACTTGCCTTGAAGATTTTTCTCTAATGTTTTATTATTTTTATTCATAAAGAAATAACATGTGGCTAATAAACTATTACTGCATTTCACGGTATAAAATAAAACTGAACCAAGTTAATCTGGTAACCTTACCGACGTAGTGACTCCATCCCCTACAACTCACCTCTAAGCGGGAAAAGTTCAAACGAACCATTCGTACTTTCCTTTTTTTTTTTTTTCAAAAAGTCCTCAATTTTCCCTATAATCCTCAGAAACCCCGCCGGGCGCGCCCCCGCCTATGGCCGCCGACGCAGAGGAAGCCATCGCAGAGTTCCTCTTGGAGGTTGAAAGCCTCCACCGCTCACATTCCTCCGCCCCTCTCTCCGACTCCTCCCTCCGTCCCCTCATCTCTGGCGATGTCGGCGACCGCCTTTGGGACCTTCTCGCAACCAGCAACCTCCCTCTGGCTGCAATACTGCGTCCTCTTTCAGCCTCCATGGACGCCGGCTCTCTACCGGCTTCCCTCGCCTACCCTCTCTCTCCTCCTTCTTCCCTCCTCCCCGCTCTCCTCCCTCTTCTCCCCACTCCCCCTCCTCTCCCTCCTCCGCTCGCTTCGCGTCTCCTTCAAGCCCCAATCCGACCCCCACTCTAATCCCCGCAAGCGCAAAAACTCCTCCAGATCTCAAAACTGCGAGCTCGATCCCCCTGCCCTTTTCATTCGGGTCCTCGAATCCGTCGAATCGGTTCTTTCCCGCGTCCGTCTCGATTCCACCACCGATGGTCGGAGATCCCTCATAGAGACACTGGCTGGAATACTTACCGCCGCCCAACATGGTCAACACCACAGGGTCCAGGACCAATGCTTCCGGATTCTCTATGCGGTGATTTCTCGGCCGGAGCACGGGGATCAGTCAACATCGACAGCCGAGGTATTGAGGTCGTTGGCTCCCATCATCCTCTCGCCATCGAAAACCCCATCTCGAGGATTGGCTTTGTTGTTTGTGACCAGAAAGGTGGCGTCCTTGAGTAGGGAAAATGATGAGATTCGGAAGGCTCTGATGTACTTGCCGAGGTATCTTGCAATGAAGTCTCCGCAGAAGTCGGAACCGAGGGGCTTTGCTGTTGATGCGATAATGGAGGTTGTGAAGGCGATGGAGGATGAGGACGGGATCAGTTTTGCAGAGTTCGCGGTGAAGATGGGGTCGGCGAAGTCGCACCTCAGGTTATTGGCTGTTGATCTTTTCCCACATCTATTGACATTGTTCCCGGATTCCATGGAAAATGAGGATGGTTGGGTGATGAAGTGTTTGGAGGCATTAGTGAGCAGGTGTTCAGATTCTATAGGAGCGATTCGAGCGCGGGCATTGACTAACATGGCGCAGGTGATTGGTATGTTCTCCATGGATGCCAATAATCTTGACAGATTGAAGGAAGTGGTGGCATTCAGGAATTCGGGTTTTGTGGAGCTGCTCAGGAGGAGGTGCGTGGATGAGAAAGCTGCTGTGAGGAAGGCGGCATTGCTTTTGATAACAAAGTCTACATCTTTGATGACCAGGCCAGTTGATGATGTAATTCTTAGGACAATGGGGATAGCCTGTTCTGATCCTCTTGTGAGCATTCGCAAAGCTGCTCTCTCAGCTCTCTCCGAGGTAAAAATTTCCAGTTTGTGTTACCACTAGCTAGACTCTCATTTGTATGGTATGATCCTTAGTATTCATCCTTCCTTCTTGTTGGCCTTTTTGAATGCTGGACATGTAGGTATTCAGAAGATTTCCAGACAGTAGAGTGATTGATGAATGGCTTCATGCGGTGCCACAGATGATTGTTGACAATGAAACAAGCATCCAAGAGGACTGCGAGAATTTGTTTCTCGAACTCGTATTTGATTGTATTTCTGGAGTAGGGAAGATGAGCTTGACTGATGATACAATCGACATGGAATCACTTGTTCCCAAAGTGGCATTGGATTTGTTAAGTGGGGTATGTGATGGAGAGATTGCGCCTTGTATAACGAAAATATGTGCTGGCCTTGGAAAGAAGAAAAAGCTGAAGGGATCCATTGCTATTTCTCTTCAGCACATAATTTCATCATCTGAGACCTTGTGGTTAAGAAATTCCATGCCCATAGAGAAATGGACAGCCCCTGCTGGAGCTTGGCAGCTTCTCTCTGAGGTATCTCTGTTTACACCTAAGTCAGTTAAGTGGGAGTTTCTCCATCATCACTGGCAGCTCTTTGACAAGGATAATCTGAAAGAAAGAAGTGAAGTGTCTGATGGAGTGGAAGCAAACTCTGCTTCATGGGCAGGAGATCGTGTCTACCTCCTGCAAACCATTTCCAATGTATCAATAGAGCTGCCTCCTGAGCCTGCTGCAGATCTTGCTCACAACTTGCTTAAAAGGATTGAGGAATTTAATATGAATCTTAGCGAGGTAAATTTGGATGGCTGGTACTTCACTTACCAGTGTGACACCAATCTTTTCCTTTATGTTCTGTTGTTTTCAATCTTAGGAAATGCTTTAAAAATTTTATAATTGAAGGCGTGACACCAATCTTTTCTTTTTTGTTCTGTTGTTTTCAATCTTTGGAAACGTTCTAACATTTTGATAACTGAAACTTCTCAGTTTGGTGCTGTTTATGGTAGACATTTTAATTTCTTTTCCTGCTGATAATAGGTTGATGCTCATGTAAAGGCTCTCAAGACTCTGTGCAAACAGAAAGCTACAGATCCCAAGGAGAGTGAAACCCTCATACTGAAGTGGGTGCGCCAGCTGCTATCAAAAGCTGTAAAGATTCTCAACAGCTACGTTTCAGAGGTTTCAGATTCATCCAAAGCCAGCAGCTTTCAAACGCCCCCTCAAACTCGGAGTGGGAGAACAAAAAGGAAGAAAGAAACGACAGCACCGAAGTCTCTGCAACAGGCTGTGGTTGCAGTCTTCTCTGTTGGTTCCTTGATTTTGGTTTGCCCATCTGCTGATCTGGAGGGTGTAATCCCATTGTTGCACACAATAGTTACTTCCAGTAGTTCAGAAGCAAAGCCAAAAAAGCTTGCTGGCTTGACAGTGTCATTAAAGGAGAAGGCCTCTTCCTTGTACACACAATCTTGGGTGACATTGGGAAAAATATGTCTTGTGGATGGTAAACTAGCAAAACGTTATATTCCTCTTTTTGTGCAGGTTTGCTTTCGAACCGCTATTGCTTATGGCCTGGGTTATCTGGTACTGTAACTGAATTGTTCATTCATGTTGATTCAGGAGCTGGAGAGAAGTGACTGTGCAGCCCTTCGGAATAATATTATGGTGGTTATGGCAGATTTCTGTGTTCGGTACACTGCCTTAGTGGATTGGTACATCTCTTATGACTGAAAAATTGGAACAATGCCTTCTGCAACTAAGCTGTTAGAATGATCCCCTTTTTACTTGACCTTTGAGGATATCCTTCCAAGTCTTCTGAAAAATTCTTGGCATTTCTGGCAAATTTTAAGCAATCTGGTTTTTCTGCTTATATTCTCATGGTATTTGCTCATAAACATAGAGAGTTTAACACATGCTTGTTGTTGAATAATTGTAAATTAACAATGTTGTTATTATGTGCTTGAGATTAAGGTATCCTGAAGGTATCTTGTGCAAAAATAAACTGACATCTGATCTTATATCCGCCATGTTCAATCAACAGTTATATCCCTAGGATTACTGCTTCACTGCGTGACCCTTGTGAAATAGTCAGGAGGCAAACGTTTATCCTATTGTCAAGACTATTGCAGGTTTGTTCTTCCCAAGGACTTTAGTCCCTTGAGGTTGTTTTTTATTATTACGATGGATCACCTGATTACATGATTTTTATCCAGAGAGACTATGTGAAATGGAGAGGTGTATTGTTCCTTCGGTTTCTCTTGTCTCTAGTTGATGAATCTGATCAAATCAGGCGTCTTGCTGATTTCCTCTTTGGAAGCATTCTGAAGGGTGAGGCTCTACATTCTTCTTCTTATCTGACAGAAATGGAATGATCCAATTCTTTCGATTCATCTGGCAGTTAAGGCCCCACTCCTTGCTTACAACAGTTTTGTGGAGGCTATATTTGTTCTAAACAATTGCCAGATCCATGGCTGTCAAAGTGAGACTCAGAACGAAATTGGTAAACAGAAAGGGCCTAAAGTTTTCTCAATAAGGTAGTGTTGGTTCATATTTGAGTACATCCTATAGTGGTGCTGCACATCTCTTGATTTTATTTATTTATTTATTTATTTTTGGTTCCAGAGGCAATGATGAGAAGTCAAGGTCGCAACGGATGCACATTTACGTGTCCTTGTTAAAACAGATGGCTCCAGAGCACCTTTTGGCCACCTCGGCCAAGTTATGTGCAGAGATATTGGCAGCCGCCTCTGATGGTATGCTCAATATTGACGATGTTCCCGGACAATGTGTGCTGCAGGTACAGCTCCTTTTCATCTTAAAATTAACAGCCAATTTTCCTTCAGATATTTCTTTTCAAGATGATGAGAGGATTATTCAACTGTGCATATACTAAAATTCACATTGACAGGATGCCCTGCAAATTTTAGCTTGCAAAGAAATGCGTCTTCATTCCAGCAAGAGCCATGACACCACAGACATGGATGATGAATCCGGTGATGCTGGAGCAAACCTTGCAGCCAGAGGCAGGGTGGTCACTCAAGTAGCCAAGAAGAACCTGATCCAGATTGCAGTGCCAATCTTCATCGAACTCAAACGATTGCTCCAGCACAAGAACAGCCCCCTCACAGGCTGCCTAATGGACTGTCTTCGAGTTCTTCTCAAGGACTACAAGAATGAATTCGACGAGATTCTTGTTGCGGACAAGCAGCTCCAGAAGGAACTCATCTATGACATACAAAAACATGAAACTGCAAAGGCGAAGTCCGCGGTTGCTGATGCTGTTACTACTGCAAAAAGTTCCAAGAACCATCAAACACCGATAAACCAAGCTATTCCAACCACTAGTATTTATTCTAAAGTTTCAGAGAAACAAGGAAGTGGAGCAAAGATAGCATCAGCAATGGCAGATGAAGCAGCCAAAGTGATTGCTAGATCGGTGCTCAAGGAAGTTAACAGGAATGCAGGTACTCCACCTTTGAAAAGCATGAGCATTCCCAGACTCAAGTCTAACAACAATGGCAATGCTGGATCAGCAAGAGGAGATAGATCATCAGAAGTGCTTGAATCTCTTAGAAGGAGACAATCTTTTGATTCTGATGATGAGGATTGATAGTGTTGTTATTCATTGTTTGTGTTGCTACGAAAATAATGCTTGTTTGTAGCTTTCTGAACAGGTGCAAATAATTGTTAAGAAATATCTAAAAAATAATTATTTAAGCTTGTTAGATAATATATAGATTTTGAATTATTCATTGGTTATAATGTAATGCGGTATAGCGTAAACTAAATGATTACCCAGTTAGAGACGAAGAACAAATTGAGAACAGTAGTAGGCGGAAATTTCTCCATTGGTGGGTGCTCGTTAACATTTATAGAACGCGAGACATATTACCCGACGTATAAATCATCCAGTACTTGCTTAGCTCGCAAACCCTAACCCTAATTTCCGCTACTCCGGTGAGTGAACTTGAGAGATGACCCGGGGAACCGTATCCGGGCCGTCGGGGGCCAAGGGGGGAAGAAGAAGGGGTCGACGTTCGTGATTGACTGCGCGAAACCTGTGGAGGACAAGATCATGGACATCGCGTCCTTGGAGAAGTTCCTTCAAGAGCGCATCAAGGTTGGCGGCGGAAAGCCCGGAGCTTTCGGTGACGCTGTCACTGTCACTCGGGAGAAGACCAAAATCACCGTCACTACCGACGGTCCCTTCTCTAAGCGGTACTAATTGCCATGTATTTATCGCCATTTTCTTGATCTCTTTGTTCGTTAGTTGTGATTCATTCGATGTGTTATTTTGATTGGAGGTGTATCTATGAGTATTTCTACTGCGTTTTTCTGTTGAGTTGTGAGATTTTCATTTGAAAATATCTTGTAGTTCCTGCCAATTTGGCATGAGAATTGGTTTCTTATAAAGATAGGCTTCGTAAATGCACATATTTGTTAGACTTCTAATTTCAATTAAGTGCTTGATGAGAACTTTGGGGATAATTGGCGTATGGTGAAGATCTGATTTTAATGTTTGTCTTCTGCAATGGATCTATGCTTGTGGTTATTGTAGTCATGTATGTACATTGGGTGTGTTTGCAAAAGATAATGTTATATCATGTTTTCCATTTTTCACACTGATGCTCATGCTGAACATGGAGGCCAAAGCATGTACTCTTCCATGTTGTTTCATGCATTTAATGCTAATGAGTACTTGATAAATGTTCAGCGCTATGTATGAAACGAGTCTCTAATTTCTGATTTAGTGGATGAATCTTGATAGCTTGTTAGGTCTTCGCGTATTTGCTTCAGTTTGTACATGAGGAAAAAGCATTGGATTTTTTTTCCTGGTCTAGAACAGAACTCATGGAGGTTGTGTTGTCTTTTTACATGTGACCGTCTGTATTAATAGGTATTTTTTTTAATGTGGTCGAGAGCCATTTTAAGTTGATAACTTGCTTTTCAATCAAACTTGGGAATATAGTCCTTCGTGTTCAGTTTGGTTGGATTGGGATGGTAGCATATTGATGGTAGGTCGCTAATGTTGCAAAGATGTGTGGGCCAATAAAGAATTGGTGTTTGATCTCAGGAAGTAGGGTAACTCATTTTTAACTCAGTGATTTGGCAAGTGGTAGTGTCACTCTGTTTATATTTCTCGAGTTGGAGGTAGGCTTGTATAGTGCATAAATTATTGGTTTGGTTGTTTAGAGGCTTAAATTAGATATGTTCAGAAGTGAATGAGAGTTATTTATTCCTTTTTATTGATGTTGTCTCATAGTTGGAGTGATCGATTGTAGTCTTCCTGCTAGCCATGTATTCTTCTCAATGACCTGCCTGTTGTGGTAGAATGGTGCCAAATTATTCTGAAGTGATTATTTTGAGTATCATCGACTTCCTCAGGTATTTGAAGTACTTAACAAAGAAGTACTTGAAGAAGCATAATGTCCGGGATTGGCTGCGGGTGATTTCATCAAATAAGGACCGCAATGTGTATGAACTGAGGTACTTCAACATTGCCGAGAATGAGGGCGAGGAAGAAGCGTGATTTGCTGCAGCAACAGGACCAGGGTTGTTATCGTTTGAGCTTTAGTTTTATTGTTATTTGAATGCTGCCACTTTTGTTTGAAGGAAACCAGCATTTGTAGCTGCTTCTCTTTGTGGTTTCCTATGTATTATGGAAATTTTTTAACCTTTATTTATCAGAAAACTATTTGATTGTGCTTCCAGACTTGCAACGAATGATTGCTCATTTCTATTGGGATTTATGATCATAATGAAACAAATTATCTGCACTTCAACGGTGTCGAAGTTCAAATTGAATAATAAAGTGGCGCATTCACGAATACTTTATCAAGTACAACATATCATATTATATATATAATAATTCAACCCTCTGTTAAGAACAACATATCATATGTAAAATTAAAATAACTTTGTTTATAACCCATCTAAAACATAGCAATTTTGCAGTTATATATATACAGGAGGATCAGTGAATCAATCAACCGTTAAACGTCTTTAATTAAGAAATCTGAAAACGTTAATCTATTAACATTCGATTTCAATCTTGTGAACTAGATGAACAATAGTGAACAGTGCTTCTCCTTAAATATATATATATATATATACACAAACATCCACTGTTGAAGAGAACTTCAAAAGTAACGGTCAAATAACGGCTCTTAGGCTTGGCTTCATCTTCTTCTCTCTGATGGGGGAGGGATGAAGCCTCTTTGGCGCCATTGCTCCGCCTTCAAACCATTCTCTCCCGCCCTCTCTTCCAAGCCTTTCCAAACCTCCGCCATCTCCATCATCCCGGAGACTCAATCCATTGCCCATCTCACCCTCCCCACCAGACCACTCGCCAACTCCAATCCCTTGTCCCTCATCACCTCCCTCCAGTCTCTCACCCAACGCCATGCCCACCTCCTTAAATGTGCACTTGCCCATCAGCCTCCTTTTCGCAACCATCTTCTCTTGCTCTACTCCAATTTCCACTCCCCGACCTTTGCCCGTAAGCTATTTGATGAAATTCCCACACCAGACCTTGTTTCTTTCTCCACGCTCATCTCTGCCTATGTTCACCATGGACTTTGCCATGATGCCATCCAATGCTTTGTAAAAATGCGCTCTTTTGGGATATCTAGCAACGAGTTCACTTTCCCCAGTGTCCTCAAGGCTTGCTCCGCCACCTCTGACCTCAAAGCCGGTTTGCAAATTCATGCTTTTATTGTCCTGACTGGGTTTGAATTTGATGTTTTTGTTGCCAATACGCTTTTGGTGATGTATTCCAATTTTGGGTGTGTTGTGGATGCCCGGAAGATCTTTGATGGGATTCCTGACTCGAATGAGGTCTCATGGAATGCTATGTTCTCAGGATATGTCAAGAATGACCAGTTTGAGGATGCTATTGGGTTGTTCAGGGAGATGGTGTTGGGTGGGGTGAGGCCTAATGAATATGGGTTCTCGAGTGCGCTCAATGCTTGCACTGGATCTCAGGACATGTGCAGAGGGAGAGTGATTCATGGATATCTAATCCGGCTTGGGTATGATTCAGACCCATTCACTGCTAATGCTTTGGTTGATTTGTATGCAAAATTGGGGAATGTGGAGGCTGCCGGTATTATTTTCAGAAGGATGTTACAGCCTGATATTATTTCTTGGAATGCTTTCATTGCAGGATGTGTTCTTCATGGGCATGAGAGCTGGGCTTTGGAACTGTTCAGGGAGATGAGAGATTCCGGTATGCTTCCTAATATGTTCACACTGTCAAGTGTTCTGAAGGCTTGTGCAGCGAAAGGGAAATCAGTTTTGGGGCGGCAGATACATGGTAATCTGATCAAGGTCGGCTTTGAGTCAGACAAATACGTGGCCGTTGGCCTTGTTGATATGTATGCAAAATGTGATTACAAAGAGGAGGCGAAAAAAACTTTTGATTCTATTCCACGGAAGGAGTTAGTTATGTGGAATGCAATAATATCCGGATTTGCGCACAGTGGGAATGATGCAGAGGCCTTGTCCTTTTTCAGTAAGATGACAAAGGAAGGTTTTAGTTTCAATAGGACCACTCTGACTGCTGTTCTCAAGTCAGCAGCTAGCCTAGAGGATTTTAGTTTAAGCAAACAGACTCATGGACTTGCGGTGCAAACAGGATTGGCATCTGATACTTACGTTGTAAATGGTCTCATTGATGCATACGGAAAGTGTGATTACATAGAGGATGCAGGAAGGCTATTTGAGGAATGCTCTTATCTTGATGTGGTATCGTTTACATCAATGCTCACAGCTTACTCACAGAGTGGCCAGGGGGAGGAGGCTGTGAAGCTCTTTGTGGAGATGCTGAATAGGAAGCTCAAGCCAGATTCCTATGTCTATAGTAGTCTTCTCAATGCTTGTGCTGGTTTATCTGCTTATGAGCAAGGCAAACAAATACATGTTCAGGCTTTAAAGCTGGGGTTTCTGTGTGATGTGTTTGCAGGGAACGCACTTGTCAACATGTATGCCAAGTGCGGAAGCATTGATGATGCAAACTTAGCCTTTTCTGAGATACCAGAACGGGGGGTAGTATCTTGGTCTGCTATGATTGGTGGGCTCGCTCAGCATGGGCATGGAAAGGAAGCATTGGATTTGTTTCATAAAATGCTGGACGAGGGGGTGCCTCCGAATCACATAACTCTGACTAGTGTTCTTTGTGCCTGCAATCATGCGGGTCTGCTTCATGAGGCCAAACATTATTTTGACTCAATGGAAAAGATGTTTGGTATTAAACACACCGAAGAACATTATGCTTGCATGATTGACCTTCTTGGGCGTGCCGGGAAATTAGATGCAGCCATGGAGCTAGTGAACAGCATGCCGTTTGAAGCCAATGCAGCAGTGTGGGGAGCACTCCTTGGTGCTTCTAGAATTCATGGAAATATAGAGTTGGGTAGACGAGCAGCTGAGATGCTCTTTGCTCTTGAACCAGAGAAGTCTGGAACTCATGTTTTGTTAGCAAACATGTACGCTTCTGCAGGAATGATGCAAGGTGTCGCTGAAGCTAGAAGACTGATGAAAGATAGCAAGGTGAAGAAAGAACCAGCCATGAGTTGGGTTGAATTGAAAGATAAAGTTCACACCTTTATCGTCGGAGATAGAAGCCATGAAAGGAATGAAGCAATATATGCAAAGCTTAAGGAGTTGGGTGATTTGATGGGTAAAGCTGGTTATGTGCCAATGGTGGAGATTGACCTCCATGATGTCGAACTAAGTGAGAAGGAAGTGCTTCTCTCCCAACACAGTGAGAAGCTTGCGGTCGCATTTGGCTTGATTAGTACTCCTCCTGGAGCCCCTATTAGAGTGAAGAAAAATCTCCGAATTTGCAAAGATTGTCATGTGGCATTTAAGTATATATCCAGAATAACTTCTAGGGAAATTATCATTAGAGATATCAACCGGTTTCATCGTTTCACAGATGGATCATGTTCTTGTGGGGATTATTGGTGACACATCCGGAAAGACACAGATTCACATAGCCACCAACAAGGTATGATTTCTCAAAGCAGAATACTTGGTTTTTTTAAATTTATTAAATTTAAACAAATACTTGATACATAATTGTTTTTTTTTTGTCGGTCATATATGTCAAGCAAGTTTAATCTGTTCAAGAGATGTGTTTGACACTGTCCACCTATTGCCTCTATTTTTCTAATTGAGAAGATATCTCAGATACACTAAAATTTTACGTTGCTAGTGGACAACTTGACATGGTGTGGCTGTTTTAGTTTTCTTTCCATGGAGCTTCTGACTTTGGCATTGTTATTGAATTATTATTATTTTATATATTTCCTTCCAATTCATCATTTCCCATTGACGCAAATTACACAAAAACACATACTAAACACATACTGTGAGATGCAAGCACAAGGAAGAGGGAAATTCACACAAGCAGAAGGGTAACAACAAATCAGGCTTAAGAAGATCCATGAGACAACATGGCCTTCCTGAGTTCAGCAGCATCCACCTCCGGCCGCTTGTTCCCCGGCCGGTAATATCCAGTAACAGGATCAGGCACCCAAGAAGAAGTATTTGCTGGTGAAGAGAACCCACCAACTGACTCTTTCTTGCTCCTCTTCACCATCCCTCCCTTCTCCTCCACAGCTCTTCCAGAGTACCATCTCCTGCCACAGTTAACCCCTCAAAACTCAAACTCCAAAAACAGATGCTATATATATATACACATACATATATGTTTATATTTACCTGCTGATGGCTCTGAAGATAATAAGCCTACTGCTGGCAAGAGAGGAAGCCATTGAGAGATGATTGTGTTGCAGGTGTGGTTATGTACAAGTATTTATAGACAGAGAACGAGGAAGAGAGAAGAAGGCAATGAGGACAAATGTGTAAGGAGAGACGAAGCCGTGGAGCTCTTTGTTTGTGATTTTATTATTGATAACAATGGATGTCAATGGCTTCCGTATCACCATCATGCACTTGGTTTGGAAATTGGGTTGCCTATTACTTGGTCTTTATGGTTTGTGTCATGCTGGCAACTTTGCTTCTTAGAAGCTTTGATCTTTCTATATATATATATATACATATATATATAAAAGATATGTGTGGTTACATATTGGTTTCTTTGTTACCACCTTTGTAGGGATGCTTGTTGGAGTCTTCATAGAGACGGACGTTAATGGCTTTCTGATTGATTGAGAAGCCATGCTTTCATTCTATTTATGACAAGCATGAATGTTCCAATAAACTTCTTTATTTTATTTTCTCTATTATTATTTTCTTATCTGTCAATATGTATGGCATTGTTTTAGTCTATTTATTTTCTATTGAATTCAAACATACAATAATAACCAAATAATACTATCCCAACAAATCCTCTCAACGTAGTAATCCAAAAAATTCAATCAAAATTACAGTTTTGGATATCATTTTGATAAAAAAAAAAAAAGATCTTCTTATTGATAACCTTTTTCTCCTGTTATTTTTTATTTTATATATTTTTTAAATCTTAACCTCACCGACTTCACCATAAAAGGATGATAGTTTAAATTTTAATCCTACATCATATACTAAAATTACATGGGTTCATTTACTTTTCTTACAAATAAAGAAATAATAATGAAATTTTGTCAAAGAATAAAAATCTTTCAAAAAGTTATAAATGATTCCTTGTGTAATCCAAGTTGGTCCACTTCTGCCACGTGAAATGAAAGAAACGGGTCACAATATCTAGCTCTGGTTCCACAACTACAAGAGCTCATCACCGTCATTATATACCAAGACATATAAAGCTTTGTAAAAATAGAGGATAAATCCACTTCGGACTCTGGGTCTCATTTTGGAGTCCCATTCTTGGGTCCGGAAAAAGGACCACGGATAAAGCATGGTCCTCGTGATCATCACTTTTGTCTCATCACCACCGTCAAATCAAGCGGGTTGGAGAGGAGAAACCATTGACGACGAGAGGCGGAGCTCGAGCGGAGAGGATCGAAGATGATGATGACGATGAGCTCCATGGGGGCGATTGAGGCCTCCGTGCTGGACGACATCATACGGCGGTTGCTGGCCGGTGGCGCGGCTGGGAAGCAGGTCCAGCTCTCCGAGGCTGAGATCCGACAGCTCTGCGTCGAGAGCCGCAGGATTTTCCTATCCCAGCCAAACCTCCTTCGTATTTCCGCGCCTATCAAGATCTGCGGTCAATTCTCTCTTCTTTTTTATCTTGCGGTGATTTTGATTCTCAGTTGTTGTTCAAATTGTTTGTTTTCGTGTGCGAATTTGAAGGACTCTTTAGCGATGAAGGAATTTGGGGAAATTTGGGAATTTTTATGTGTTTTCTGATGATTGGAGCGTTTCTGAAGAAAAAGTTGGTTTTAGGCATCCCAAGTTTGTATTGTTTGATTTGAATTTGACTAGTTGAATGTATTTCTAGGGTTCTTATTTTGAGTTGTTTATGCATTTAAATTGGTTTCAACAAGGACTTGATTTGATGTATTGTGCCTTGAATGAGCATTTGGTTTCGATTGGTATCGAGAAGATTTGAAACAAATTGAAGGTGATTCGAGTGTGAAAACTGAAAATTCTTGGTAGATTCTTGATTTATTGTAGCATTATCAAGAGAATTAGGGAAATTTTGACAAATTCAGCTCCAAGTTATGGTTTTCCTTCTGATATTAAAGTGTTGGTAGGATTGGTAGGATATATTGTATACTTGGTTTCAGTGCGATTGGTTGTGAGGTTCTATCAACCCAAAATGGTGGACCCATTTCATCATCATTCTCTCTCTCTTTCTCTTTTATGTTGAATTATGCTTGAATTTTCAGATACAATAGAGTTAATCTAATCATACAATTAGTTCTGCATTCTGGAAATTGAAGGAGAGCATACTGAATTAAGAAAACCTTTTGTGATGTTTAATCAGTGGATGAGCTTTTGCTTTTCAGTGTTTATTTAGGATTTTACTCTGTCATTGGCTTATGACCAAACTTTGATCAGATTTTGACAAACAAAAACAGACTAGAAAATTCTTCCGAAGTTTCTAATGTTGAAAATGTAATTCCAGGCGACATACACGGACAATTTATTGATCTCTTGAGGCTGTTTGAATGTGGTGGCTTCCCTCCTTCGGCATCTTACTTATTTCTTGGGGACTATGTTGATCGTGGTAAACACAGCTTAGAGACGATATGTTTGCTTCTTGCATATAAGATTAAGTACCCTGACAAGCTCTTTCTTCTGAGAGGAAACCATGAGGACCCAAAAGTAAATCGAGTTTATGGATTTTACGATGAATGTAAAAGGAGGTTTAATGTTAGACTCTGGAAGATATTCACGGATTGCTTTAATTGTCTACCTGTTGCTGCACTCATAGATGAAAAGATATTGTGCATGCACGGCGGCCTTTCACCGGAGTTGAATGCTTTGGATCAAATAAAAGATATTGAGAGGCCAACCGAAATTCCAGACAGTGGCCTTCTGTGTGATTTGCTCTGGTCTGATCCTGATCCTAGTACTGAAGGATGGGGAGAAAGTGACAGGGGGGGTATCGTGTACTTTTGGTGCCAATAAACTTGTGGAATTTTTAGAGAAAAATGAACTTGATCTCCTTGTAAGAGGCCATCAGGTCGGTAGATGCTTCTTCTGTTTTCCAAGAATGCAAGCATTCAAATAGTGTGAAATGTACCTCAAATACTTGTCTTTTGAATTCTTAGGTTGTCGAGGATGGATACGAGTTTTTCGCCCAACGGAGACTAGTGACAATATTTTCGGCACCTAATTACTGTGGAGAATTTGATAATGCTGGTGCTCTATTGAGCATAGATGAGTCCCTACTTTGCTCTTTCGAGATATTGAAACCTCTAGAAAGCAAATCTAAAGCCGGTAGCTCGAACACATTGAAACCGCTACCTAAGAAGGTAAATTCTTTGTATTTTTGTTAAATTATCGATATTATATCAGACAATACCGACAGAACTTTTTTTTTTTTTTTTTTCCCCATGTATTTTGTGTATGTTTCATCAACAGTCCTCCAAAGGCGGAAAAGTATGAGGCTCCTTCAATCACTTAAATTACAGAAGATCCAAAGGGATCTTCTACAGAATGTAGTATTCTTTTGTTATTATCTGGAAGCTCTTGTATGTGCTGTAGTAACGCACATAGTATTTATTCCTTGTAAATTGATAATCAAAATTTCTTTAGCTGTATATTTGTCAAGGTTTTAGTGCTGATTTTTTTCATACATTTCATCAATAAATTGTCTTGTTTGTCAGACGGGTATTTAATATATGCATGCAAAACAAGTTACCATTGATGTTTGCATAAATATGCCATTGCAATGACACATATATGCATTCACATGACTACAATAACTTGTCATAGGAAAAAAAAATTTAACATCTAAGTCATCTGCAAGTTTGGCATTGCTACGGATGGTTACAATGTCAATGACCAGAGGAATAAGAAATATTCAAATCAGACTCTCTCTAACTCATTCGTATGTTTCTCCAGCTGGTCTTTGAGTTCTTTTCTCCAGCCTTGAATGAGCTTCTCATGCTTTGTGATAAGCTGACCTTTGATCTTCAGTTCTTCTTCCATAAGAGAGATCTCCTGAAACATGGCAAAAATACAATACAATGACATGCGGCTATGGCAAAGAGCCTTTAGGTTTTCAGGACAGGATAGTTTGAATGGTAGATCAGTGCATTCCCAAGCAAAAATATTACCTTCCTCAACATTTCTTCCTTGGTTGGTTGATCCTCGTGTTGGAGACCTATGAAATATAATTGGAGCTTCTTTGCAGCTTCCATAAAATCCCTAGCATGTCTCTCAACATCAACTAATAAAAGAAAAAACCAGACAAGTGTAAAAGGAGTAAATAGTGATACATTTCTTCAAAACTACACTTGAAAGAACCACTCATAACAGGCTCAACTGAAAAGATTTATTTGCCGGATTTTTTTTTTTAATATTGTCATAGAAAAGAAATAACATAACCATGTAAGCATCCATTTACAGCAGAAATCAAATTCAGTGCGTGTCAAAGATCAAGTTCCAACACTAGGACAAAAAGTACTTCATGTCAATGAATGAGCGCATGAGAGTGGAAAGGATGATGGATGCCAAGTAGGAGCACCACTCACCCCCTTTATTGCCACAACTAGTGCAATTAGACTGTAGGCTTGGATAACTATTTGGATTTGAACCGTAATTGCCATTGCATCAGATACTTGTCTACTTTGAAATATGTTGTCTCAAAGAATTAGTAATAAGCGCTTTGTGCTTAAGCAATCAAAGATGATTCATCACCATAACCTCTACTAGATTATCACCACTGATCCCAAACACCAAAACCAATTAGAGAATTTCAATATATGAGACAGAAGGAAAGAATTCATAGACTAGTTTGGTAACAGTTATACCTGGCATTATACCCACTTTAACATTCTTTCCACTACTTCTCTCCGACACATTGCAAGGGTTTGATATCTACATATGACTTTTCTCAGCAAGATAACCTCTCATAAATTATCATCTCCAATTACAGACACCAAAACAAGACTGTGAAGCAGTGGCAAAAGGTTCAATATTCTGAATTGCCAACAATTACCCAGATACAAATTGCCAATTCCTTGAACTGCTAGTGTCCAGCACATTAGAAAGAGCAAGGAACCCTAGTTCCTCATCAAGATAGCCTCTTCACTCTTCTATCTGATCAGAGGTTTTCAACCTAGGACTGCGAGGTAATAACGAAGAGTTCAGAGACTGGATTGCTAATGATGACTTTGCATTGTAGAATTTGATCATTCTTCATGCCACTCTTTTCAAGCACATTAGAAATTATAATAAATTGTGCGGGTAACAAAGAGTTCAGAGACTAGATTGTTAACAATTTGTCTTGCATTATACTAGGGCATTCTATCCACTACTTTCTGGCTCAATAGAAATGCTTCGTTCCCTTTGATGAATTGGGAATTATCCATATCTATTACAGCAATCAAGAGAAATCCTCTACCCAGTTCTTCTTCAAAATCAAATCACATCTTTCAAGAAACCATTCTCAATTCCCACACACTATAACCGATCAGAGACATCAGCACCAACGATTTCCATCTCATCCCTAAAATTTCACAACCCCTTCACACCCTTCAATAGCATCAGAGATCAACCAAAACAAGATATCAAACTTCAGATCTAACAGAGAACGAAGGAGTTACTCTGGTGGGAGGAGTGAACGGAGCGATCGACGGCCTGGAGCTCGCGCGCGGGGAGGCAAGGCAGCAACGCAGCCTCCAGCGCCGCCACGCACGCCACCATCTCATCCCGCTGCTGCCTCTGCTGCGATTGCTGCGTCGACGGCGCCGGTGACGGCGGCTGTGACGGCGTTCCCTGCGGCTGCTCCGCCATTAGCGTGATCAATCTCTCACGAAACCAAGTCATTTATAAATATTGAAAAATATTTACGAAACAAAAAAATATATATAATTTTTTAATAGATTTATATATGTACTTCTCAATCAGATATGACAAAGAGCAAGGCCATGTCATCTCGGCCTTTTGTGGGCTTTGGTGGGCTTTCATCAACCAAGACCAAAGGCCCAACCAAATCCATGGCCTTACAAGCCTCTCTTTCCCAATCCGTCCTCAACGTTACAACAACTATAGATACAGCACACACAACCTGGGCCGCAAGCAACCCCAAACAAAGGCCCACAAAGCCCAAATCCAGCCCAAACGCAAGCAAGACGGCCACCGGAGCTCCGACGAGATAGAAAGAGTAAAGGTTAATGGTAGCACCAATGCTCGGCCGTGCACTCCCCCGGAGAACCCCACAGCCGGTGGTCTGAGGGCAGTTTGCTAGCTCGCAAAGGCCGATCACCGGAAGAATAGTTTTGGTCAACTGGAGAACCTCCTCGTCGCCGGTGAACACTCTCCCCCACGCTTCTCTGCCAACCGTCGTCCAAGCCAGACTTATACAAGATACCATGAAAGAAAGAATCATGGCGACCATGGCTGCAACTCTAGCATGGGATGGCCTTCCGGCGCCGAGCTCGTTCCCAACACGAGCCGAAACCGATGAGCTCAACGTGGTCGGGAGTGTGTACATGAGGGACGTGGTTTGAATCACGATGGCCGAAGTTGCCAAGGTGACGTGAGGGTGGTGGAGATAGCCGGAGAGTAAAGTCATGAGCTCGTACCACCACCACTCCAAGCAAACAGCTAAACAGCTTGGGATGGCAAGGCGGAGGAGTGAGCTCCAGTCAACGGCGAGCTTTTTGCGACGTCGGTGGTAATGGTGAGTAGACATGATCGGGAGGAGGCTTGTTGTAAAGGGTACTGTAAGCGAGAAGAAGGAGAAGAGTGATGAAGTTGGTGGTGAAGGTGGCAATGGCGACGCCTTGGATGCCGAGACGAAGAGTGGAGCTTAGAAAAGTGGTTAGAGGGAGGTGGAGAAGCAGAGCTAGCGCGCTGCTCCACATCAAGGGCTGAGGCTGTCCCTTGCTTCGGAAGTAGATACGGATTGGATGGAGAAGGCTGTTGGCGATGAGGTCGGGAAGAGAGAAAAGACAGTACTTTCCGGCCACCTTTGAGATCTCCTTGTCTTGCCGGAGATGAAGCATTAAGGTTTCAAGATTGATCCATAACAGAGACATCGGAAGAGAAGCAAGGAGAAGGAGAAGGATAGTTCGACGGAGAGCGGAGATGACGAAAGGGAGGTTTCGAGAGCCGAAAGCTTGGCTGCACACAGGCTCCATGCCCATGGCTAGGCCGGAGAGGACGGAATAGCCGGTGATGTTGGTGAAACCCACGGCGAGAGCACCTCCGGCGAGCTCAAGCCTTCCTAATTTCCCCATGTAGATGACTGATATCATGCCTTTGAGGTAGTTGATTAGGTTTATGGCGGTTATTGGCAAACCTATGTCTTTCATTCGCTTCAACTCCTCCATCACCTTGAGGTGAGCAAATTAAGAGAATGAATATTATTATTATTATTATTATTACTATTATTAGGAAATATATATATATATAGTTAGTAATTAGTAATAACAATGATGATCGATGATGATGATAAGGTTGCGGAGAGAGTGCAAGGGTGATGATCAAGGTGAAGAAGCAAGTAAGTACCTCAGGCATTGTTAGGTACTTTTGGATAGGATCTCTTGCAAGCATCTGTATGTGCCCTGGTTGGTCCTTTTGGTTGGCACTGTGGGTTCTATTTGTTTTCTGTGGGGGCTGTCTTTAGAGAAGATGATGATGATGATGATGATGATGATGATGATGAAGTTGGTGGTTGCATGATAGAAATGGAAGAGAAGGGAAGCCAAGGGAGGGAATTTATAAGGGTTTGAATGTGGAGATCATGGGGCCACACTAAGCTGTCTTAACAACCCTACTTATTCAAATCCCATATATATTAATTGTTTGATATTATATATATATTATATAATAATAAAATAATATTAATAGTTTGTGTGTGTGTGTGTGTGTGTGCAAGGTTAGACATGTCTATGTCATGGCTTGCATGCAAACGTTAATTATCTAAAACTCAAGGGAGTGAAGTATACATTACTTGCTACTTATATAAATGAAGTGATTGTAGATGGAGACCATTCATGGGTTTTGAGGGGCCTTATGGCCATTTTGGACGGCAACATTTCCACTGATACTTTGATGGTACTCAACCATTTATCAATCAACAAAAAGTGTGGCATCAATTTAGCCAGCGTCTTTGTACGCTTCTCAAAAGAGCTCTGAACTCAACCCAACTTCTATTACACTGATTTTTTTTATTTTTTTTAATTAAATGTAGATAAGACACACCCATCCACTATTGTTGTGTAAAAAAAATATTTAACCTTTAGCTTTTCATATGAGAGAAAAATAAATTACCATATAGAGAATAAGTATGCTCGCTAAATTAATGAAAAAAAAAACAAATGAAGCGCAATGTAGTATGTTTCTTGGTTACCTTTTTTTAATTTTATTTTTTACTTTTATAATTATTTAATTTTTAATACATATTTTTTCTTTGATTTGGTTATTTAAATTCCAGCTTTATGATCTATAAATTATAATTTTTCTAACTTCTTTCTTTGAGTATTTTATTTTATTATTATTTTTATCTATAGCCCATTAATTGGTTTCTTAGGAATCACATGTAAAATATTGAAAATTTGATAATTTTTTTTTTCAAAGGTATTTTTTACACTTACAAAAATTTAAACTTGAAACCACTTGTTTAAGCAATTCAAGTTTTTATCACTTTCACAAATTCTGTTGATATATTCTCCCAACTATTTAAATTGTACACTACTAACATAAATTATTATATTATAAAAAACACAAACACTCACTCACAAGTTAAATATGATAGAAATATTTATTAAAAATTGTAAAACTTATGATGAGCCCATACATAAGCCATGTGAAGATTACCAACATGACCTAATTGGACCTTCAAGCTTTTCCCACTTTGTCCAACCCCACCCCATTCTGAGTTGAATTCTTGTTGCTCTAAACCCTATCTATGATCCTATGCCTACATGCAGCCTAAAAACCCTAACCCTAACCCTACTATACTAAGTGCTGAACTTTTGGGGGGGTGAGTGGGTGCACGCAAGGTGTCCACCAAAGCAACAGCAAGAAACTCCTGACTCGGGTCTTGGATCACGTTTACTTTGGTGGTTAGTCTGATCCAACGTGCAATGAAATGGTTAATGAACCACACCCAACCCAATCAATCTAACTTGATACCATCAATGGCAATACAAACTTTTTCTATTTCTAAATTTGTTTTCCCACCATTCTATAACCATCAATAAATAAGAAGAACATTTTCTCTATGCTCAATGATGCTCATAATCATGCATGCATGAGGGATACATTGAAGATGCACATGTTAAATATTGAAGGAAAATGAAACAATAGAACATGATCAATTTAGCACATGCTTTGAGGCATGATCTGATGTACTTCATTGAGCATGCTTGGTTTATACTTTTTCTTGCCTGCGTGTGTAGTACGTACATAGCTTACCATCAATCGGTAGATTTTGTGATCTGAATCCTATTTTGACTCCGGCTTGAAAAAGCTAATGTGTTAATTACTCATATGATTTTTTGACTAGAAATTTTTTTTTAACGTATTTATAATGGCAGTGTAATTAAAGATGAGATTTTCTTGTTGAGGGTCAGAGAATTTAGGTGACATGATTTACATATAAGAACTGACAGAATCAAGCCACATTCTGTTTAAACATACTTAAGCAAATAATGAATTTACATATAAGAATTTAGGTGATCCGATTGATGGATCGATCACATGATTTGCATATAAGAATTTTGTCATAATGAAGTGACTTTGGCAAATAATTAAGTTGTCACATTGTAATCAATTTTCAATATAGTAGTATTATTTTCTCCATCTTTTTCTGGTTTAGGGGTGTTTATTTCGGTGTAAATGGGGGAAATGAACTGACTTTTTTCACTTATGATATTTTTTTTTCTTTGAAGTAGGTTTTAAGTAAAACTCACTTCAGTATTTTTTACACCGAAAATGAAGAAATGAGCAATTTATAAAAATTTATTTTTCTCTACTTCCAAAAATTCATTTTAAATCTTTGAAAAAGAAAATGAACATCAGAAGTGGGAAATCAGTCTTTCATGGAAGTGATACTTTCTGTTAAATGAACGCATAAGTGGTGGTGTCAGAAAAGTGGTATTTTCCTCACTTCCTAACTTCTCCCCGTTTACACCGAAATAAATAACCCGTTAACCTCTTCCATGGTTTAATTGCTTTTGAGTTTCCTAAATAAATATGTGTGTTCTTAATTATTTTCTTTATTTATTCATTTATTTTTATTTTTTCTCGTCGGTTGTTTCTTTCGAGTATAGTTTTTTTTTTTTATTTTAAAGCTTGCTGAAGTTTTAATCATACTGACTTTTCATTGTTGTTTTTCTTTGTAAGGTTGTCATTTTTGGTACAATATCTTCTCAAGTATCATAATGCAATGACGGACATGCATGAGACATGGCCAGATGAAAGAGCTGCGTGGCTTAAGGTTTTGCATGAGATGTAGGGCCATGTTATTAGCTGGCATGAATAAGGTGAAAATTCAAAGATCATACTTAATTAATTCACTCCCACCTTTTGTTTTCATCTCTGGATTAAAGCAATACTTTCACTGTGATAATTACTTGATGTGATTAATAATTCAATCAACTTTAACTTGAATTTCCTTTTGGCAACTTTGCATGCATGTATGTCTATATATATATAGTGCTTGCGGTCAAAGCCATGCATAATTGAAATGAATTGGGTGCCACAAAAGCTGATTTGAGAGTCCGTAGTAAGGTTGATATTTTGATTAGTTGGTGGACATG
Organism: Dioscorea dumetorum; assembly: GCA_902712375.1. Lineage (NCBI taxonomy): Eukaryota > Viridiplantae > Streptophyta > Magnoliopsida > Dioscoreales > Dioscoreaceae > Dioscorea > Dioscorea dumetorum. The sequence goes on from CACTHL010000328.1 coordinate 61,231, forward strand.
TCCTGAAGAATGTGTCACTTAATTGGTTTGTTAATCCTTTATATATTGGACCCATATCATTGTGGTGCGGTTAGTGGTCATATCTTCATTATATGGGTTTACCATTCAAACATTACATCATAGCTAAGCTCCATTAATTAATCATGCAATCAATTTTCTCATCATTCTAATTTCAAGTCAATCTTTTTAAACCATTTTTCATTTTATACTTGCTAACATGTCCTTTACTTTGATTCCAATCATCTAAGTTAAAAAAAAAAAAAAAAAAACAAATATGAGCATGCAATATAAGATGTATATAAGGATTATATATATTTGATTAGGATTAGTGATTTAATTAGTATAAAGGTGGTTGGCATGACAAATAGCACTCATTTCACTCAAAAATGGTCATGATGCTCACTTAGACTTGAATCCAAAAGCTCACAAGGCCTTGTTTGAAGACATAGATGCAAGTTGCCATAGTGGGGCTCTCTCTAAATCTATGATCTCTTTCTCTTGTTATGGTTGTGGAGTCTTAATTGGTCCTACTAACAATGCCTAACGAGGAATCATTTGCATGTGCATTTGGCAAATCACTAGTATGATTAAAGCAAAAAAGCTCACTAATTATGCCTTAATAGAAATTAAGAAATCATCCTAACCAATCAATGATCGACACATATATTCGATGCACATGCTAATGAGTATGTTTATGCTTGCAGTGTGAGAGAAAATAGTTCATCAAATAAACATCACATCTCAATTTAAAAAAAAAAAATATTATATGAAAAGCATGGTTTGTTGGAGAAGAGACCAAGGAGAAGAGTAAGAGTCTTTAACCCTGATTCCTTGCCATTGCATGGCAAAACTCAAACAAGCAATACCTTTTTCTCTTAGCAATAATGAGTTAGCCTTGGGTTAAGGGGTGGTTGAGAAGAATTAATTTGTATAAAAGTTATCATAACCACCAAATGTGATCACTATATATATATATATATATATATATATATATATATATATATATATCTTACATTATATATATATATATATATATATATCTTACATTATTTAGGCATCTTGGTCTACCCCCGTACTCCCTTTACATGAGCCTAATTCTTTCACCTTTAGTCTTTGCATGTCTTGTTCCACCAAAAAGAAGATGAAGTCTTTGCTAAAGCTCCCACATATAGAACTAGAAAAGCAAGCAAGCTATCCAACACTTTCTTTATCTCTAGTCAAAGCCATTCTCATAAAGTGAGAATTCCACTATCTTCTCATCTGTCTTTGCATCATTTTATCTCCCCTTCCTCACAAGACTTAAAAAAAAAAAAAATAGATAAACCATTAATTTATTAAAAAAATAAAGAGTGCAGCACAGATAAGAAAACACAACAAGAGAAAACAAAATAACTAAAAGTACTGGGACGATTGATCACTAGAACTGGAAGTGCCCTCACAAGACATTCCCCTTAAATTTATCTTAATTACCACCTTCTAAAGCTTAATTACCTTCCACCTTTCTTCCTTTTCTTCTTCTTCTTCTATCCCTCTCTCTCTCTCTTTTAATATAACATGGGTACCCCAATATCTAGCTAGTCTCTCTCTCTCTCTCTCTCTCTCTCTCTATATATATATATATATATATATATAAGTTTTTAAGTTGATAATAATTATAACAGGGGAGTGTGCATGATGACAAGTCTACCTAAAAAAACAGTGATCATGTAGTGGAGAAATCACCATCCTATTCATACTCCACATTACTTGGTGCTCTCTCGCCCCCCTAGTGGTCTCACTTGTTGTTTGGATAGTCAACAAGCATGCAATGAAACTCAAATGAGAAACCACTCCTATCAGTATCTATATATTTATATCTCCATGCATGATCTCTATCATGCATTAATAATTCTTTGATTAATACTATACCAAATGAAAACAAGTAGTCATCTCCATTATTTAGTGTTTCTTTAAGAAAGCATATAGCATGCAAGGGGAGCATGTTTGCCTTTAGCATTACACGTGATTAAGCAATGTCACATGTAAAGAAAGTTATCCTAGCTAGGACAAGTCATGGGCCTTGAGTTGGACTTACATATATCATGGGGACCTTCATGCTCCATCACTTCACCCACCCACCCACCCTTTTTATTTTATCCCATGCAATCATGCACCTCTACTATATATTGCAATGCAGCCAACTTTGTTTAAATCAACTATTCTCATGCCATCTCTATATCTTCATTCTCTTTGTTCTTATCATGGAAGCAAAAACCACTTTGTGCTTTACCCTACCTTCATTAAAGACTAGTATACTCTACGTGTTCTTTATAGCTAAAAGAGTTACTGTTCGTGCTCTTCACTTTGCCTTTCATTATACATTTTGGTAGATGTTGTTAGGGCCATATCATGCATGAAAGGCCTGGCTTGCAAGCAAGTGGTGAGATATTTTTATAGGTTTGATTTAACTAACCATATGCTATAAAGATAAGGTTGTTCTTGTGTCTTGTAATTATAATTACAAGGTTTTGGTTGAGCATGATGAGAGTTTTATCCATTTTATATCTAACATAACATGTGGGAAGATGGTTGATTTGAAGGCCGAAGAAAAGGACTCATATCGAACAATTGAGCTAATTTATTTGCATGCTAAGTGAAAATTGTATCTTGCCTCAAAAGCTTATATACTTATTCCATATGAGGAAAAAAATGATGAAAAATCAATGTCTATCAATGAATTATTTACTTATTTATTTATTATCATTAACAAGGTAATGGATATTGAATTTAACACAGAATATCGGCCCATTTCTCCTTGGACCTAAATTTTGAAGGAAAAACGCCCATGGGCCTGATGGCCTGATATGTTACTGGGCTTAAAAAGTAGAGAGGTTGAGGCTAATGGGCTGGCCCATGCTCATCGATACAGCTTTGGAATGATAAACCAGCGGCACACGGGACCGCAAACCCCATAAAACACAAACAAAACCCTAGAAGCTCATATCGACTGACAGCACCGCCGCAGGACCGCCATGGTAACCTCTTCGAAATCCTAGCATTCGAGAGCATTGATATTCTAACCCTTTTTTTCTCTCTCGTAGGGCATTGATCTCGTCGCCGGTGGCCGGAGCAAGAGAGTTAAGCGCACCGCTCCAAGGTCCGATGATGTATACCTCAAACTCCTCGTCAAGGTATTCATTTCGCTTCTTGCATCTACTGCTGGATTGTTCTTGATCTCGTAGTGGTGATGATGGATCTGGTTTGCCTTTTGGATTCTATTAGCTTTATAGGTTTCTGGTGAGGAGAACTGGCAGCAAGTTCAATGCGGTGATCTTGAAGCGGCTCTTCATGAGCAAGACTAACCGGCCTCCCATTTCCCTCCGCAGGCTTATCAAGTTCACAACCGGAAAGGTATGATTTTTTTTCCCGTCTTGCTTCTTTTTTTAAATCTAGTGTTTATTTGATGCATTTGGTTTCTTTATTTTTGGATTTGGGGTGCTTGGGATCTCAGGAGGATAAGATTGCCGTGGTGGTCGGCACGGTGACGGATGATAAGAGGGTTTACGAGGTGCCAGCAATGAAGGTGACGGCACTGAGGTTCACTGAAACAGCGCGGGCTAGAATTGTCAAGGCTGGTGGGGAGTGTCTCACCTTTGATCAGCTCGCTCTTAGGGCACCTCTCGGGCAGAACACGGTACATCCACTGTCTGGAATTTGGTGTGAATACTTAATTGTTGGATATGTTAATATGGTTAGGTTCTGTATATTTGATGATATGCTGATATTACTGCTGGATTAAGTTTATAGTGTCAAATTTTATGTGAATCAGATCATGCTAGGTAGAACTGTGCAGTATATATATATTGTAAGTTTGGAATTCAATAATGTAATTGTTAGCAACAAAGCAACTTCAGTGATATTGCGGGACTAAGATATTTTGATATGCTGCTGGTCTTCAAGTTAGATCTCTGTGTAGTATGCATCCATCATAGTCCACTGGTATTAGGAATCAACCATAAGTGACCATATAGTACCTCTTGTTCACTTGAATTTGTTTGTTTGACCGGTTTCAATTTTGTGTGGAACTTGTTAGTAGTATTCCTGAATGCATTTACGATCCAACTATGTAGTGAATGTGCTGGTTTATGTGATGATGTTTATAGCTATGATGATATTACGTTTAAACCCAGCTCATTATGAGAATTTCCAACTATTTGGAGATCAAGGAACTGAGAATATGAAAATATCTGAGCTAAATTCGGTTTTACTGGGATATTAATCCATTTTATTGTCTTTATTTTCATTTTATGGCTCCCTGTGATGTTCATTCAATCCATGCTAATGCTGAGTTGCTTCAATGATTAAATTCCTCATTTGATTCTGAGGGGGCCGTTCTTTGTTTCCAGATATTAAGATTTATTTGTTGCAATTTTTAAGGGTATAATCATTTTCAAGTCATTCTATAATTTAACAAATAATCTGCTTCATTAAACTAAGGTTGGAAATGAAAGAATTTGTAAAGCCAGATTGTTTATTTCAAGAGAAAGCAGCCTAGATAGGAATATTATGGAGATATTGCTCATGGTCTTTGGCATGTGTACTAGGAGCTGTTATATCCATGGAAATTGGATCATGAAAATAGAAATACACTTAGAATTCTCATTAATAGCTGTGGAGTACACAAAATTATCCAGATGGCACATTTATATTGGTAATTTTGTTTGGCTCAAGTTTACTTATATTCTCATTCAGATAGCACTAGTCTTTTTTTATCTGGATAATGCCTGCTCTTTCTCTATAATGATTCTGCCTTTGTTGCCAATTTATGTCGGTCATTGTCGCGATTATGATGTGATTATGATGAAAGGAAGACCAATGTTAACTTTCAATGCGTAGTGGTCATGTACCTTATCCCCAGTGTTGACCATGCTTTGTTTGAATCATACGTTATCTGTGTAACATGTAATATATTATAGACATTGATTTCTAAAGAAAGATTTCCCCATGCCTTGCAGGTCCTTCTCAGAGGTCCCAAGAATGCCAGGGAAGCTGTCAAACACTTTGGCCCTGCTCCTGGTGTGCCACACAGCAGCACCAAACCTTATGTCCGGTCCAAGGGTAGGAAGTTTGAGAAGGCTAGAGGAAGAAGGAACAGCAGGGGATTTAGGGTTTGAGTCATCAATCTTGTCAAGTCTGCCTCTCACCCTCCGAAACTATCTTGTTTTCCTCACTGAGTTTCTTTCACACGGTTCCAGTTTTGCTTGTTTGAATCTAATTTTGATTTTTACATTAAGATAACATGTCTGAAATCCCTTTTTCCCATCATGTATCATCCAGGGAAATAACTGGTGTGGTCAGTTGCAGATCCACAATGCTTGTAATAAGTAGTGGAGTCAGTGGTTCTTGATGAAAAAACGATTTTGAAGACTAGTTAATGATGACCTTCCATGGATTCGCCTATATAAGCTGCAGCTAAAGTCGCAAAAATAAGAGCTTGAATACCACTTGTAAATAACTTAGGTACATGGTTAGTTATTTCCCCTTAGCGTGTTCTGGTTGAGAAAGTGTACTGCTCCATGCATGATCAGCCATTATGCGGTTGCTCTTGTGCTGCAGGTTTGTGATTTAAGTCAGGTCGAGATCTTGCGTAGAATTTGGTTGCCACTTAAGATATGACAAGGTGGCAACTAGGGTATAAATGATACACTACTACTCTCAAGTTACTCAAGATCGTTTCGGGAAAAGCTTGAATTTGACTCGACTATGGTCAAATCAAGCTCGAGTAATTGAGTGAGTTGAGTTTAAGTATCTTAGTACTTGATTAGAGTGCTTGCTAGTCTAACGAGTAGTTATATTTGTGTGATTATATATTATATAATAGTTTGTTATAAGTATATAATTGAGTGTGAGTTTGAGCTAGAGCATAAAAGTATTTATGATTAAATTAAGTTTATTAGTTTTTATCAAGTTTAATCGAGTCAAGTTCAAGTAGCTCAATTTATATATCAAGTTGGGCTGGAGTTACGAAAATAAAACTCTCAAATTTGAGCCTACTATTAAGCAGTGAGTTTTAACCGAGCTTGAGGTACTTGGTCGATTACACCCCTAGTGACGACCACCAGGCGAAACTGGCTATTTTTGTTTCTTGTCAGGCAATTTAGATAAGGTGATCTTCATGTATGCAGGCACTATAAAATAATTGTCAATGATCACCTCCCTAAAAAAATGACTTTCAATTGTCCAGTTACACGCCAAAGATAAAAAGAAAAGAAAAAGTTTAAAAATATTATGTGCTTAAAATGGAAGGACACCTGAATTTGGCGGATGTGGAAGTCATCTTCATAGAAGCTTAATCAGCAGTTGCACATGAAGACTTAGGGGCCGTTTGTTTCGCCGAAGTGGGCACCGAAGTGGCTATTTCCAGCCCACTTCGGTGTGTTTGTTTCACTGATTTGAACCCGGAAGTGATGATGTGACAACTTCTGAGTTCGGCCACTTCGGTGTCTGACTTTAGTTGAAAAAGTCCCGAAGTCACCACTTCAGCCTCCCACTTCGGCCCACTTTGCAATATTTTTCAATGATAAATAAAATAATTATTATCATGGTAATAAAATAATTAAATAACTACTCTCACTAATTAATAATTAAACATAATATATTAACCGATTTAATTTAATTTAATAGCATGGTATTAAATTAATTATGTGATGTGCAAAGTTTTTAATTTAATAAATAAATTATTTATTACCATCATAATAAAATAATTAAATCATTTAATTAAATCATGTGATTTAATTAAATAAATGTAAAAAACATGAAAATGCAACTTTACTCCTTCACCGAAGTGGTGATCATATCCCCACTTCAATCATCCAGGAAGTGGTATCCGAAGTCCAGTTTTCAATTTGAACCAAACACACTGAAGTAGATAGTTCCAGCTGAACTGTTCACTTCTATCGAAGTGTCACTTCCAGACTTCCACCACTTCGACAATTCACTTCCGAACCAAACGGCCATTACCAGAGCACTACCAGTGTCTATCATGAAACATGCAAAGGTGCCATGTCACCGACGCTTCCCAGTCATGCACCTTCAAACACTGCTGCTTGTAACCAACTCGCTCGGACTTGTTTCATCCATTATTATGAATGAATCATGAATGTTACTCAAAAGTGAAATTAAAAAAGAAAAAGTGACTGATGCAGTGCCAGAGTCCCTGAAACTCCCTGAGACCGCACGGCAACCCTGTGCCGGCAGGCCTTTGATTCTGGTTGTGCAATGAATGGCATAGCTCTGGGAAGGCATGAACAGTAGTACTACGCAGCTGTTCACCCATCTCTTCTCTTTCTGTTGAACAAAATGATGCAGTTCTTTCAACATCTCAATGATGGGGAAAAGAAAAAACTTGGCAGAGAAATGCCAGGACAAGCATGGATGGATTATGGCACCAATCCTGATTATATGTATTAACATTGAGCCTATTCATCTCTATTAACAGCCTGATAACTGTTACTATTATAAATCATCCTTTAACATCTTAACAGTCAACATTTCTATTTCATCCAAGCTTGCATGTAAGGTGGAGAAAGAAAAGACGACAACAACAACAATAACATCAACAACGATAAGGCCTGTTATGTGTGCGTCTTCATGAAATGATACAGGTGCTCAGTTACTTCAATTGGCTTTTTTTTTTTTTTACTGGTTGATTGAGTGAGCAACTCCTTCCATTATAACCATATCTTCAAGTAGAGTAACATCCCTATTGAAACCACCTTCGCTTACGTAATCTTGAATTCCTGGCATATTGTAACTGAGATCTCAATCTCCTAAACACCTAATTCCTGCACAAGACAATTTAGAAGAAAAAGAAAAAGGAAAGAAAGGAAGAAAACCTCCACATAATGTGCATGCAAGCAAGTGCATCAATTCATTAAGAAGTGAGACACTTAGATATCAACATTGTGAAAATAATTTAATCCTCTGCCCCTGGTGAACCCACCAGTCTTTCTGAATTTGCTAACAAAGTAACTACTACCATCTTCAGAAACACCAAATCCTTCCTTCTCTAATTTGAAAGGTTTCAGATCTCTTCTAGTTAACATCTTCTTCAGCAGTGCCGGTATCAATCTTTACATACGCGCTTCTGCAATGCCTGGCTCCTACAGCCATTGAATGATTTAAAAACATCTACTTTTTCTTAAAAACAAAGTGTTTGTAGAGAACTGAGGATGAAAACCCTGCATGGGTTTTACTAAAGATATTTCATCAATGTAGCAGTCCGTCAAACTAAACATAGTTCTCAATCCCTTGCATTTATCATAATTCCTTGCAAAATAATGTTTTCTCAGAGACATCATCAACCTTCAGTTAACCAAACAATGCCCATTCCCACATGTAGGCAAACTAAAAGTAAAAACTACAAATCATGATTTGGAACCACAAAACATGTAGGAACATACTAATACAGACAGAGGAAACCCGCATTTGAAACACACAGATATTAGTAGTTAGTTGTCTTCATAGAAAAACCTAAAGAAGTCAATAGGATTAATGTAGAATGAGAAATGCCAGACCGATTCAAGCCAATCTATATGTGGTACTTGGTAGTTATTTAATAACTCATATGTATGTCACATAGCGGGAAGAACGCTTCATTGCATCATAATTTCAGAGCAGATAAATTTCTTTATGCAAACAGAGCAATCAGAAATTTTTAATGAAGTCATATATATGATCAGTGACTTCATGTGCCTTTTCAAGAGTGATGAAATGGCCTACTCCTTCCATTACAACGACATCCTGCAGGTGTGGAACATCCTTCTTGAAACCACCCTTGTGAATGTAGTCCTTCACACCAGGGAAATGGTAGGTCAAGTCCAGATCTCCAAGGATGAACTTCGTCGGCACTTTTATCTGAGTTCCAGTCCATGCTGCTGTTAGCTCCCAGTTTCTGCACATATATTTCTTCATATTAATTAACATCCTCATTGCCATATGTTTTTAAATCGACTAATGATCAAAAATAGAGATTTAAAGAAGCACACAAGTCCATGCATCTGTAGTAGCTCAATCCTCCGGTGAAGCCTGTTTTCTCAAATTTGGTGGCATAGTAATTAATGTCTTCTTCTGAGAGCCAAGGTGGTAGGGTGAGATCATCATCGGAGGAGACACTGAAACCTGTTTCCTTTGGTATAATATAAGCATTCGGCCGACGAGTTGTTAGGAATTTCTTCAGGATCAGTGCAGTGCCAATCTTAGCAAACTCTGCTTCTGCTACTCCAGGTTCCTATCTCATACAACTATGAACTATTAAATCGATGTTCACAAAGGTCAATAAGGTCAATAAGATTTGAAAAAAAAAAAAAAAATAACACCAGAGGTTCAGTCATGGAGAACCTGAAACTTGACCATGTAGTGAGCATCACCAAAGTGAGAACGAAGGGAGTTTATAGGACTCTGAGCAGGATTCCTGGGAGTGAATGCCACACTGAAGTTCACCAATGCCTTCACCTTGTCTGGCCTCAGCATGCAGAGATGCCATGCAACAATTGCTCCCCCAGTCATGTCCCACAACAAACACCTTACAAACAATAATCAATAGCACTTGAAACAATCACTAGAATAAATAAGTTTGATATGCAGAACATGCATGATATCTAGTATTCATACCTTGTCCTGGCCCAAAGCATGGATGAGAGCAAGAATGTCACCGACAACATGGAACATGGTGTAGGATGAAGCGGAGAGAGGGATGTCTGTGTCACCAAAGCCACGGAGATCAGGAGCCACTGCATGGTATCCCCTGGCAGAAAGGCCGAGTATTTGATGACGCCATGAATACCATAACTCTGGAAAGCCATGAATCAGCAGCACCACAGGGCCACCTTCCCCCTTCTCTGCAATGTGCATGCTTATGCCATTGACGTCCACCTTCCGATGAATGATTGTTTCCATGACTGCTTGTCTGATGACAATCCAGACTCACCGTACTTGTAGTCCAGAGAACACTTTGTTAACACCGCATCGTCATTGTTGTTGTCAATCCTACAGAACATACAATAAATATAGAAAAGGTCAAGCCAAAAGCAAAATGATTTAGGAGAATATTATATGCGTTAAAGTCATCTGGAGTGAAAGAAATGAAAAAAGCATTGCCACTGAAGTGATTGAAGTGATTGAAAGTAAATCTCACTTCTACTAATTCTGATATCCATTTACAGTGGGTTCAATTTAAAATCAGAAAAAAATACTGAAGTTAGGAAAGTGTCGTTTCCCACTTGAAAACAAATGATCATTTGAAATGCGAAAAAAATCACTCCACTTCAATGAATAACTTCCCCACCAGCCCAGATGAATGCTCTATTGTTCTCTTTGGATTCTTCTGAATTCTGAGCCTTCTTTAACTGTAGACACAGTTTTCTCACTAAACTTACCTGAAATCATCAAGTAAATGAAGACTACTTGTAGACAAGAGGATCACGCAATCAACTAACGACAAAATTCTAATCATAAATGGTGAAGAAGTATAAGTATAATAAAAGAGACAACAACACAACAGACAAAACTGGACATTTGTCAGGGAGAATTCCTTTTCTGAACATCAAAACAGAAAGGCAGAAAAAGCATCAACATAAACGAGATACTGGAGTTAAATAGAAACACAACCTACACATCCGGACAAAAGAGATGTAAGAAACAAGAGGGCCATAGGTATGGCAATATTTTTGGTTGAAAGGTGCTTTATATTGATACATAAAAATAGAAGGTCAGAATTTTTGGATGAAGTTAAGAATGTGCTCAGTGACTTCATGCGCCTTTTCCTGGTTGATGAAGTGAGCAACTCCTTCCATGACAACCACTTCCTGAAGGAATGGAACAACTTGCTTGAAACCACCGTTGTGAACAAAATCCTTGACACCTGGGGCAAGTGATAAGTTTGATCCAGATCTCCCACCATATACTTAGTTGGTACCTTAATCTTTGCACCTGTCCACAGTGCCAGAAGCTCCCAGTTACTGCATAATTCCAACAACATGCATGATAGATTTCAGTCATTGGTTCTATATCAGCAACAGGAATCAAACAAACTCCATAACAAAGAAACAAACTAGAAAATATTGTACATGATCACAGAAATTTCAGCAGAATGTTAGCGTACTTGAATTTACCATCTTCCTGTCCCTGATGTCCTGAGCAGTAAAATGGAAGAAATAAAAGACGAGTAACCAAGCAATTCAGAGATAATCAAGTGTTCAATAAATGTCCTAATTTTATTTTTTCCCTTCTCAGCAGCATTCCTGAATTCTCTTGCATTTGTACTCATTTCAGAATAAAGCAGAATGTCATTAAATCAATAGACGCTGCAATCTAGATAGAAATACTAATATAGTCACTATCATCACTGTTGATATCATCGATAAAATAACCTTTGGCCTTGCTATCCAGGAATTCATTCAGAAACACAGCAAAGCAAGTATGATCTTTCTCTTCCTATAAGACCTACAACTAAATTACCTCTAGACAGAACAAAACAGATTGAAAAAGGAAAGTATGCAGCTTGTATGAATTTACCTGTTCAAACATCGGTAATAGTTTAATCCTCCGGTGAAGCCAGTCTTCTCAAACTTGTTACTGAAGTAGTCGAGATCTTCTTCAGAGAGCCACACAGGTAGAGAAGATTCATCATTAGGTAAAACCAAACTTTCTTTGGGCATAAAACAACCACTAGAATCACTGAACGTCAGGAACATTTTGAAAAGTTGTTTAATATTAACTTCGGCAAATTGTGCTTCAATTGCTCCAGGTTCCTATAACCCCATCAATGCGTACAAAGTAAAATATTCTAGGTTTCATGAACAATAACACAGCATGCACGGTAACCATTAATCATATTTACTGATGATCATAAAACTGTTCGAGTTTTGAGTGAGAGAGGGAGTCTATTTTGTGGTGAAAATGGTTTTGAAGCTTATATGAAGGAGTATAGGAGCTTTTGTTATATTGGTGCAACTCTCAGCTCACCGAATGGACTAGCTCACATAAGTGGGACTTGCTTTTTTTCTTTCTCCTTAGCTTCTCATTGAAAACAAAGATACTTATAATGAAATACAACTGAAGACTTGTCAAACTAGCTAACGTACAAACCACAACTTAGTACTAAAAGATAATTACCCTAGGACTTAACATGAAGGCTTAAGATACTTGCACAGCATAGGTGTATGATCACTGTGCAGTGAATTCTCTTGTCACTGCAGTGAACTTTCAACATGGATCCTTAATCACGTTTCCAACATTTCCTCCCCTTGATTGAGGATCACAAACACCTAGCAGAAGCTTCAGCATGCAGTGCTTCTGTATAGTTAGCGGTTTAGTGAAGATGTCCGCCAACTGATCCTCTGTTTTGCAATAGTGCATGCTAATAACTTTGTCTTGAATCAATTTTCGAATAAAGTGAAACTTTATGTTGATATGTTTTGTTCGTCCATGCTGCACTGGGTCTTTAGCGATGGCGATTGCTGATTTGTTGTCGCACCACAGCTCTGTTGCTGCATCACAGCATTCTCCACAATCTTGTATCAATTTCCTCAGCCACAGACACTTGCATGCAGTTGTTGAAGCCGCTACATATTCAGCTTCAGTGGTTGACAGGGCTATGATGTCTTATTTTTTTGAGATCCAAGTTATAGCAGCTGACCCCATATGGAACACAGCTCCGGTGGTGCTTCTTCTATCTACCAAGCAACCAGCCCAGTCACTGTCAGTGTAGCTCTTCAAAGTGCTGTCTTTGCTGTGCTTATACCATAGGCCATGATTCACCGTTCCAGCAATGTACCTGAGTACTCTTTTCCCGGCACTTGCATGTGCCTTAGAGGGTTTAGTCATAAACCTTGATAAGACTCCAATAGAGAAGGCCAAATCCGGGCGGCTGTGTGTCAGATACATCAGCTGCCCCACAAGACTTCTGTACCTCTGTGCATTGGTTTCTCCCGTTCCATCTTCAGCAGCAAATTTTTCATTTGTGCACATAGGAGTTGTTGTCGATTTGCACTGAGTCATGTTGAATCTCTTCAAAAGATCACATGCATACTTTCTCTGGCTTACAAACACACCTAATGAGTCTTGAATTACTTCCAAACCTAGGAAATAGCTGACATGACCAAGATCGGTCATTTTGAACTTACTTTGCATGGCTGTCTTGAACTCTTGTGTTACTTGAGTTGATGAACCCAAATAAAGGATATCGTCTACATAGATGCAGACCAACAAAGTCTTTCCTTCATTGTCAGTTCGCTTGTAAAGTGTATATTCAGTTTCACTTCTTTGAAAACCCTGATCACCAAAGTAGGTATCTATCTTTGTATACCATGACCTTGGTGCCTGCTTCAATCCATACAGGGCCTTCTTCAGTTTGTACACCCCATTGCTCATCTCATCAACTACGAAGCCCTGAGGTTGCTCCACATACACATTTTCAGTTATCTCACCATTCAGAAACGCTGACTTGATGTCCAAGTGATATAGAGGCCATCTTCGCTGAGCTCCAAGTGCAAAGAGAAACCTGACAGTTTCCATTCGTGCCACCGGGGCAAACACTTCTTCAACATCAACTCCCACTTGTTGAGAATAGCCCTTTGCGACTAACCGTGCTTTATGTTTCTGAACCTGCCCTTCTGCTGTGAATTTTGTTTTAAAAATCCATTTGAGGCCAATCACTTTGATGTCTTTTGGTCTCTTCACTAGTTCCCATGTTTCATTTTGTTGAATTGCCTGCAGTTCTTCCTCCATTGCAGCTCTCCACTTGTTATCCTTGTAGGCATCTTCAAAAGTAGTGGGATCTGAAACATGCAAAGCAAAAGAGCAGTTATCATAAATATCATATATACTTCTGGTTCTTCTAGGAGGAGTTTCTTCAGCAACACCATGTTGACTGTTTTCATATGGATTAATGATGTGTTCCTCCTCTGCAATTTGTTCATCTGTCTGAAATTCCCCCCATGTATATTCAGTAGGATTTGTGGATCTTTCTCCCCAATCCCATCGATCTTCTTCTCTGAAGATCACATCCCGACTGATCTTCATTTTTCGGGTTTCTGGGTTAAAGCATTTATAGGCTCTCGTATTTGGGCAGTAGCCTATAAAAATGCTTTTTTCTGTTTTCATGTCAAGTTTGTGTCTATTTTGTGATGGAATTTGCATCAGAGCTAAACAGCCAAAAACCCGTAGGTGCTTCACATTAGGTTTCACTCCAGTCCAAGCTTCATATGGGGTCATGCCTGGAAGAGCCTCTGTTGGGGTGAGATTCAGAAGATATACAGCCACAGCTGTAGCTTCCGCCAGAAGACATTTGGCAGTCCACTGCATTTTAGCAAGCATCTTGTTTTCTCTAGTACAACTCTGTTTTTCCTTTCCACGGTTCCATTGAGTTGAGGAGTGTAAGGGGGAATCAGCTCCCGTTGTATTCCGACTCTCTCGCAGTGTTGGATGAAATCTCTAGATAGAAACTCGCCCCCTCTATCCGAGCGAATGAAGTGAATTCTTTCCCCGCTTTCCCGCTCTACCGCTGCTTGATAGATTTTGAATTTGGATAGAGCTTCATCTTTTGTTTTAAGAAAGAAGCTCCAGGTCATCCTGGTGAAATCATCAACTAATAAGAAAATATACCTGTTACCACCCATTGAGTCCACGTGCATAGGTCCACATAAGTCAATGTGAACACGTTGAAGCTTTTGAGTGGCCCTTCGAGATCTCCCTGCTTCGTGGCCGAATGGAAGACGAGATTGTTTTCCAAAAACGCAGTCGTTACAATCACCAGGCTCCCCAATTCTAGGAAGCCCAGTCACCATCTCCATTGACTGCAACCTTTTCAGCGCCTGAGAGTTTGCATGCCCAAAGCGTTGATGCCATGTCATTGCATTTTTTGGATCAAGTACTGCCACGTGAGCTTGACCCACTTCAGTGAATCTCAATGGAAATATGTTATTTCCAGTCTTCTCAACTTTGACCACCAGTTCACCGGAGCTCCTGTTGAAGATTTTACAAGCTTTATCTTCAAACCTTACATCAAAGCCTCGTGCAAGAAGTTGCCCCACGCTTAAGAGGTTATGTGCAAGACCGGGCACGTACTGGACTCCGGTGAGGTTCCTTATGATACCATCGCCATCTTTTACAGCCACCGTCCCTTGCCCCTCAACTGTAATTTCTTTATCGTCTCCAAGTTTTACTCTGCGCTTCAGGGACTCATCCAATGTTTGGAAGAGTTTCCTTTCACCTGTCATATGGTTGGAGCATCCGCTGTCCACTATCCATATAGGATCTTCAACCCTCACAGCCTCTGGTTCACCATCTTGGACTAGGAACAAGGTCTCACCTTGCTCCTCTTCACCCTTACTTACAAACAAGCTTCCTGGCTCTTTTCCACTCTTCTCTGCTGAACTGGCTGAACTCCTTCCTGCTGATTGATCCTTAAACCAGCAGTTTGCTTTAATATGCCCGAATCTTTTGCATAGATGGCACTGAATGGTGCTTTTATAGATCCTCTGCTCACCATGTTGTGTTCTTGAATCACCAGCTCCCCTGCCTCTGCTTCGTCCTCTGCCAGAACCTCTGGTAAAACCTCGTCCACGCCCTCGGTTCACACTTTGATCAGCATTCTTCACTGCAGGTATCTCAGTCCTGACATGAAGAACCTTTTCATCATCCTGATCAGCTTGACTGATCATCCGAGCCTCATGAGCTTGCAAAGATCCTGCAAGCTCATCCACAGTGAGTTCGGTGATGTCCTTCGACTCTTCAATTGCCGTTACAATATGGTTGAACTTGGGACTTAAACTTCTCAGAATTTTTCCCACAATCATAGCTTCTGAGATGGTGTCTCCAAGCGACCTCATTTGGTTCACAAGATCAACCACCCTGAGAACATATTCTTGCACAGCTTCACCACCTTTGATTCTTGTACATTCAAAGGTTTGTCGAATGGACTGCAACTTCACGGCCTTCACCTTTGGATTGCCCTGGTATTGTTTCTTCAACATTTCCCAGGCTTCATGCGCTGTCTCAGCCACCGTGACCCGAGAACGAAGAGGTTTGTCCATTGCTTGTTGAATCATATAAAGGGCTTTAGCGTCCTTCTTCTTGTAATCTTTCAGCCGAGCCTCGTCTTCAATCTCCGGAACTCCGTCCTCGACCAACTCCCAAAGATCATGGGAGCGATAGAGGGTTTTCATCATCCTGCACCAACTCTCATACTCTGTTCCATCAAATATGGGCACTGGTAGAAGATGAGAGTTGGCCATACTGCTCTAGTGAAGCTTCACGGGCTGTATATGCAAAGAGGAAGATGGAAAGGTTAGCTCTGATACCACTGTTCGAGTTTTGAGTGAGAGAGGGAGTCTATTTTGTGGTGAAAATGGTTTTGAAGCTTATATGAAGGAGTATAGGAGCTTTTGTTATATTGGTGCAACTCTCAGCTCACCGAATGGACTAGCTCACATAAGTGGGACTTGCTTTTTTTCTTTCTCCTTAGCTTCTCATTGAAAACAAAGATACTTATAATGAAATACAACTGAAGACTTGTCAAACTAGCTAACGTACAAACCACAACTTAGTACTAAAAGATAATTACCCTAGGACTTAACATGAAGGCTTAAGATACTTGCACAGCATAGGTGTATGATCACTGTGCAGTGAATTCTCTTGTCACTGCAGTGAACTTTCAACATGGATCCTTAATCACGTTTCCAACAAAAACAGGAAGGCAGCATAAAATAAACAAGCAAATTCAACTCAAGTTCTAATCTACAAAGAGTAACAACGCATTAAAGATACGTTATTAGTTCAATATGTGGTTGGAAACTGATGGCCATAATTGATCAAGGCCTAAAACATTTGCTACGTATAAAATCGAAAGAACAAAGACCTTTACAAACCACACCACAAGTTTGGAGATGGGACCTATTTAAAGACCACATATAACCAATGAACTGAAACAAACTCAAAGACGAAACAGAACCAAGTTAGAAAAATTAAAAGAAAAATCCTGCAGCAAGGACCACAAATCTAAGTACGCTAAGAGTTATTGAAGAATCTGACACAGAAAAGGGCATACCAAATGAAGCCAATAAATTCTACTGATCAACAGCTTGCGAGATAATCAAAGTGCATTGAATTTGGAACCACACAACATGCTTTAAGCTGCACAGAGAGAGACAGAAAGAGAGAGAGAGAGAGAGAGAGAGAGAGAGAGAGAGAGAGAGAGAGAGAGAAACAATGAGTGTGTTCAAGTCGCGAGCTTCAACAATAGATGAGACGACGTGAGTGAATCATTTTGTGAGGCTTCGAAGGATCTTCGCGACCACCGTCTTCTCTGGAACTCCTTCGCCAAGGAGTCGGATGCGATGAACGACGTCTAGCACTCGAGTGACGTAGTCCTCGACTTTCTCTCCGGGCTTCATTCGAAGAGAATCAAGAGTTTGTTGAAGCGAGTGAATCTTGACGGTAGAGTTGTTAGGGTTGCCGTGATACTGCGCTTTGAGCATATCCCACGCCTGTTTGGTCGTGGCTGCTTCAGTGATCCGGAGAAGCACGCGTTCATCCAAGTTTTGCTGAATAATGGCCAGCGCTTTAGCGTCCTTTTTGACAACTTCGTGAAGACGATGGTGGTCTTCTTCCTCGGCGAATCCCTTGTCAACGATCGTCCAGAGGTCTTTGGAACGGAATACCGTTTTCATCTTAAGTTGCCATAGATTATAGTTCTCCCCCTTGAAGAGGAGAACGTTGGTTGGAAGCGAGGATGAAGCATGGAAACCGTCGGCCATCTGATACCACTTGTAAACCAAGTCTTGCTTACACTAAACAAAACTCAGGATATTATATTGATAGATAACACTGAATGACAAAGGAAGCAAGCTAACTATGTTTGCTTAGCTTCAACTTACAAAAGACTGGGATATATATAAGCTAAGTTAAGTAAGGTTTGGTCAGACTAAGAGCTGACAAACCATATTACACAAGTCACCAAACATTATCAGTCAACCTAAAACCTTTTCACTCAACTTCGACCATTCACTTTGACTCTTCATGCAGAGCCATCCTTGCCATGCTGGAGCTTCTGAACATCATTGTCATTCAATAGACTCTTCATGCAGAGCCATGCTGAAGCTTCTGAACACCATTATCATTCAACAGTCCTGGCCAATAAAAGGGAAAATAAAGGGCAAGTAAATGAGCAATTCAGAGATTATAAAGAATTCAATAACTGTAGCAATTTTATTCTTTTTTTCATTCTCGGGGGCATGCACTCCAGAATTTTCATGTGTTGTACTCATTTCAGAATAGTTGTTTGGTATTAGCACTGGCAAATTGTGATTCAATTGCTCCAGCTGGTTGCTGTAATACCCATCCATGCATACAAAGTAAAGCATTATAGGATTCATGAACAATAGCAATGCATGAACACTAACCATTAATCTTATTTCAGTGATGAGAATAAAACAGGGTAGCATGGCAGCATAAAACAATCAGATTTAGCAATAAAACATTCTGCCTATGTAATCAGCTCAACCTGTGCTTGGGAACTGATGGCCATAATTCACCAAGGCCTGAAACATCTGTTACATATGAACTAGAATTGAAAGAGCATGGCTAAATATCTCATCTTAGAGTACTTTTACAGTACAAAGATTCACCCATTCAAGTATGTTAGCTTGTAATATTAAGGCAACAAGGACTTCTCCCACAAACCACCTCACAAGTTTGGTAATGATACCTAATTTAAAGACGCTCATATAATCAATGAAATGAAAATAACTCAAAGACGAAACAGAACCAAGTTAAAACAAAGACGCTACAGCAAGGACCAAAAATTCTCAGTCCACAGAAAAAAAAGAAGTAAAGGACATACAACCACCAGTTTTTGACAAGCATAACTCAGACGATCTTTTATTTTCAAGAACAGGAAGACCATATATCCTACTGATCAATAGCTTGTCAGACAATCAAAGTGCAGCCAATTTGGAACCACACAACATGCTGTAAGATGCATAGAGAGGAAAGACCAAACCTCAAACCTACACATATAGTACTCGTCTCTGTAGAGGGGCATAAAGTAGCCAACCGGCTTGGCATCCAGAGCAAGATTCACCAAAGCCTTCACCTTGTCCGGCCGGAACAAGCACAGGTTCACGCCACCAGAGGGCCCCAGTCATGCCCAACTACACCCAAAAAATTCCAATATTTTTATCCAACATAAAAAACATCAACGTAAAAACAGTGAGCAATTGCAGAAGTTAGCCGTGAGGTCCCTTGTTGGTAGGTAGAGTGATTAACTCCCAGTGCACATCCTTGGCGTTCCTTGTTCATTTTATCAAAAAACAATTATAAAAAGTAGGGATTTTTATGAGACGAGTAGCAGTTCTTGACGTTGATTAGGCCGACGATGCCGCCACTCACCGGCGAGATGGAAGATGGAGTAGGAGGAGATGGCGGAGGGGGCCATGATGCCGCCACTCCTGTCTTGTCCTTTTACCGGTTATTTTCCTCTCTGTATTTTTTTTTTTTTTGTCAAGAAGAACGAAACCCCTAATGGGCCTGCTAAACTATGACAGGTGCGTGCGCATGCCTCGACTGCGGCCTGTGGGGCCGCGCACACATAGGCGCTGGTACCACCCACAGTTCGTGCTCACAATTCTCAGACATGCACCCTCACCCCGAGGATTCGAACTCTCGCCACTTGCGAAGCGTCCTCTCTGTATTTTATAATGACGTTGGTGGCGCATGGGACAGTGTTTTTTATTTTCCTGAGTTTTAATTTTAAAAAACAACCCAAAAAAAAAGTTGAAGATTATGAATAAATAATCTTGTTTACGTAAGAAAAGAAACAAATATATGTGGTAGAATATTGATCTCCTATCCAAAATTTTAATGTCATATTGCATTCACTGTCCTTTCTTCAATAAAATAAGGTGCAGAGGCACACCTCTCACTTTAAAGAAGACAGAAATCAGCAAAGTGGCCGACTGTTGAGGACAATGAGGAGAGTGACTTTTCAGATAAATAATAATCCATAAAAGCAGCACGTGAACGAGCTGCCAGATGTTATAATAAAGTATAAACACAACTTGTTTAGCAACAAACTGAAGTGTTTTGATTACAATAAAATATACATTATTCTTTTCATTTTTACTGATACATAGGGAGAAAAACAGGGTGATCAGAATTTCTTGATGAAGTCCAGAATGTGCTCTGTAATTTCATGCGCCTTTTCCTGCTGGATGAAGTGACTGACTCCTTTCATGACAATCACTTCTTCAAGAAGTGGAACAGCTTGCTTGAAACCGCCATTGTGTATGTAATCCTGGATGCCGGGATAGTGATAAGTTAGGTCCAGATCTCCCACTATAAACTTAGTAGGTACTTTTATTTGTGCTCCAGTCCACGGTGCTGTAAGTTCCCAGTTACTGTAGCATTCGGCAAATACAAAAACCACGCATTTCAATCTTTCTAGCAAACCACTAAAATTAATAACCATGTAACACAATCCTGCAAGAGAAAACGAATGGAGAAACACAATAACAAAGGTTGCCTTAGACTTACAGGTCCAAACATCGGTAATAGTTTACTGCTCCAGACCAGCCAGACTTTTCAAACTTTTTACTGAAGTAGTTGACGTCTTCTTCAGATAGCCAATCAGGAAGAGAAAATTCATCATGGGGTGAAATCCAACCTTCTTTGGGGATAAATATACCAGCAGGGTCATTAAGGGTGTAGAACTTCTCAAGCACTTGTTCAGCGCTAACACTGCCAAATATTGCTTCAATTACTCCTTGTTCCTACAACCACATCCATGCATGTACGTTTCTTCAGTTAAAATTTTCCATGACGATCTTCAACAACAGTGATCATAACAATGTTACCACAGCATTCATGGTATGTTAACTGATGACCACATATAAATCATGAAGTCCCAAAACATTTGTCACATGTTAACTGAAGCACTTGAAAAAGAACATGGTCTAATTTTAGAGAGAGTGGTCCCAAGCAAATTCACTCTTTCAAGCATGCTGACGTTTCCAATTAAGCGCATCACAAGGTCAGTGATGCCGTCTGTGTCAAGAGCCCACATGATAAATGAAGTGAAAATAGCACATTGGCAGCCAACTCATTAATTAAAATCACAATATTGACAAAAGGAAGAGGTGGACCAGAGAGAGGTGTGAATAAGCAGAGACAAAGAGAAAGGATCATGCAACCGCCATAAATTGATTAAAGGTCATTGAATCTACTCAATAGATCATGCAACATTCAAACTGCATGCAACTGAACTCGCCACAAAGTTCATCCTTTAAAACAACAGAACATGCATGTTGTCCGTCAGGTTTACACAGAGAACGCCATACCTGAAACCTGCAGATGTAGTAGTCGTCGCCGTAGATAGATCTAAAGTATTCAACCGGCTTGATAGCCGGATTACGAGGCATATAAGCAACACTAAGATTCACTAAAGCCTTCACCTTGTCCGGCCGGAACAAGCACAGGTGCCACGCCACCAGAGCGCCCCAGTCATGCCCAACCACAAACACCTTGAGTGCAAAGAATAAAAAAACACAATTTTTTTTTTATCAAAATCACAAACATCAACCAAAAAGCAGTGAGCAATATTGAAAGAAAGGGATGATTTTTAATATATGAGACGATGAACAACCTGTGCTTGGCCAAGGATGGCGATTAGGGCGACAATGTCGCCGACGAGATGGAAGATGGAGTAAGAGTGGATGGCGGAGGGGACATCGGTATCACCGTAGCCACGAAGGTCAGGGGCGACGGCGTGGTAGCCTTTGTCGGCGAGGCTGTTGATCTGGTGACGCCATGAGTACCAGAGCTCCGGGAAGCCATGGAGCATGAGGACGATTGGTCCGCCAGCCACTCCCTTCTCCGCTATGTGCATAGCTATGCCGTTCACCTCCACTGTCCGATGACTGATCCCCTCCATCTCCTTCTTTTTGTTCTCCTCCTCTCTCTCTCTCTCGCTCTCTCTTCAATGGAGGCTTTGTTTTCATTGATACCATTGTTTTATAACCATGATTATAAGGTTTTTTTAATAATATTAATAATAAATAGATAAATAGGTGGATTTTTCACCAAAATTAATATATACACATGCAAAAATAAATGAAGAGTTGAAATTTGAAGAAGGGAGAATTGTCAGCATGCATTGCCCCACACCACACGCAAGCTTTCCATAGAAATAAAATAAGGACGACATTTTGAAAATAACGTGTCCCGATTACTTCGGTTACAATAGTGCATCACAAATATTTTTTGATTTTTTTATAATAAAATAATAAAGTATATTATTTTTTGGGACTCCAAGAGAGATTTAAGGGTGTTTGGTTCGGAAGTGAATTGTCGAAGTGATGGAAGTCTGAAAGTGGCACTTCGGTGGAAGTAAACAGTTCAGCTGGAACTATCCACTTTATTGTGCTTGGTTCAAGCTGAAAACTGGACTTCGGATACCACTTTCTGTGTTTGGATGGTTGAAGTGAGGATATGATCATCACTTCGGTGAGGGGATAAAATTGTCCTTTCATACTTTTTACATTTATTTAATTAAATCATATGATTTAATTAAATAATTTAATTACTTTATTACGATGATAATAAATAATTTATTTATTAAATTAAAAACTCCACACATCACATAATTAATTTAATACCATGATATTAAATTAAATTAAATCGGTTAATATATTATGCTTAATTATTAATTAGTGAGAGTAGTTATTTAATTATTTTATTACCATGGTAATAATTATTTTATTTATCATTGAAAAATATTGCAAAATGGACTGAAGTGGTGACTTCGGGACTTTTTTAGCTGAAGTCAGAGACCGAAGTGGCCGAACTCAGAAGTTGTCACATCATCACTTTCGGGTTCAAATAAGTGAAACAAACACACCGAAATGACCACCGAAATGCCCGAAATGACCACTTCCAGCCCACTTCAGTGAAACAAACGGCCCCAATCTCTTAACCTCCAATGAACTTTTGCACTTTATCATCAGACTATACTAAATAAATTACATCCTTTTCTTCGTGTCTCCAAAATTCAGAGCCACAAATATATATTCATTTTATTTTTTAATTACAATATCTTATGCTTAAATCAATTAGATAAATTAGCAAACAACACCAATAAATTAAGATCATCTTTCTAAAATGTTCCCGTTTGCTGGATCCTTAAGACATATTACCAGACTTCAACATAATGATATTCCTCTAATTTGTCTAAACGCATCATCACTACTATAATAATGTATCTGTTGGAAAAATCAATGCATTGAGAGCCCTCTATAACATGTAAACACAAGCACAAAAAGTGGTCCTCCTTAATCTGGACACGAGACTTTACAACCACAAGAAAAAACCAACCAGCTTTCCTTGATCTGGACATTCCTGGATGTTTACATGGCATCAATCTCTGATGTGGCAACTTACGCTAACGTAGACATTCGCTTATTTTTTTCTGGGACTTACTTTGTGGTCCCTGCATGCTGATTGATATGCAGAAGACAATGTGATCAGAATTGCTTGATGAAGTCAACAATGTGCTCAGTGATTTCATGCGGCTTGTCTTGATTGATGAAGTGGCTAACTCCAGTCATGACAACCACATCTTGAAGAAATGGAACAGCTTGCTTGAAACCACCTTTGTGGATGTAATCCTGGATGCCTGGATAGTTATAAGTCAGGTCCAAATCTCCCACTATAAACTTCGTTGGCACTTTTATCTGTGCTCCAGTCCAAGGGGCCAGAAGTTCCCAGTTACTGCATAATTCCACCCACAGACATCATAGATTTCAGTCCTCCATCAATATCAGCAGCAGGAATGTAACAAACTCAACAATAGAGAAAAAGGCTAGAAAATATTATCTACACTGAAGACCTGGCCAAAAAACAGTGCAAGAAGTAAAAGGCAAGTAACTGAGCAATTCAGAGATTATAAAGAGTTCAATAGATTTTAACAATTTCATTTTGTCCATTCTCTGGGGCATTCCACAGTTCTCATGCGTTTGTGTTCATTTGAGCATAAAACAGAATGTTGTTACATCAATAGGTGGGCATTCCCATCTAGATAAAAGAAATAATATAGTGACAATCCTCAATATTGATATCATCCATAAGATTACCGCTAGACTTGCTATCCGGGAATTTATTACGAAATATTGCAAAGCAAATATGAACTTTCACTTCCTATAAGACTTACCAACCACTAACATACCCCTAGACAGAACAAAACAGAATGAAAAGGGCTTACCATGCAATGCAATGGCAAAGGGAAAAAAAAATTTACATGTGATAGATGATTCAGGGAAGAAGAAATCAAAACAGACAAAAAAGGCAAGGTATGAAACTTATATGAATTCACCTGTTCAAACATCGGTAGTAGTTTAATCCTCCTGTGAAGCCAGTCGTCTCAAACTTTTTAGCAAAGTAGTTGAGATCTTCTTCAGTGAGCCAAGCAGGTAGAGAAGCTTCATTATTAGGTAAAACCAAGCCTTCTTTGGGTATAAAGAAACCACCAGGATCGGAGAACTTGAGGAACATTTTGCATAGCTGTTTAGGATTAGCACCGGCAAATTGTGCTTCAACTGCTCCAGGTTCCTATAACCACCATCAATGCATACAAAGTAAAAACATTATAGGATTCATGAACAATAGTGATGCACGAATAGCAACCATTAATCTTATTTCAATCAGATTTAGCAGCAAAACGTTCAGCATATATTATCAGTCTGGGAAACTGATGGCCATAATTCACCAAGGCCTAAAACATTTGCTGCATATGAATAAGGTCAAATATCTCCTCCTCTCAGGTTAATTTTACAAAGTAAATTCTAAAAGGATTCACCCATTCAAGCATGTTCACTTGTATGTACCCTGCTCCTGTAAGGCAACAAGGACTTCTCCTCAAACCACCTCAAAAGTTCATGTAATCAATGAACTGAATATAACTCAAAAGACGAAACAGAACCAAGTTGACACAAAGACGCTACGACAAGGATCAATTATTGTCAGTCCACAAAGAAAAAGGACATACAACCACCAGCTTTTAACAAGCACAAATCAAACGATCCTTTATTTCCAACCATAAAAAGTCCATAGATTCTACTGATCAATATCTTGTAAGACAATCAAAGCGCATTAAATTTGGGTATCAGAGAGACCAAACCTGAAATCTGCAGATGTAGTAGTCATCGCCGTAGAGGGCTCTAAAGTAGTCAATCGGCTTCGCAGCCGGGTTACGAGGCCTATACGCAACACTGAGATTCACCAAAGCCTTCACCTTGTCCGGCCGGAACAAGCACAGGTGCCACGCCACCAGAGCGCCCCAGTCATGCCCAACCACAAACACCTTGCGTGCAAAGAATAAAAAACACAATTTTTTTTATCAAAATCACAACAATCAACCTAAAAACAGTGAACAATTATAGAAAGGAAGGATTTTTTTTATATATATAAGATGATGAACGACTTGTTCTTGGCCAAGGACGTTGATGAGGGCGACGATGTCGCCGACGAGATGGAAGATGGAGTAGGAGGAGATGGCGGAGGGGGCATCGGTATCACCATAGCCACGGAGGTCAGGGGCGACGGCGTGGTAACCTTTGGCTGCGAGGCCAATGATCTGGTGACGCCATGAGTACCAGAGCTCCGGGAAGCCATGGATCATGAGGACGACTGGTCCGCCCTGTCCCTTCTCCGCTATGTGCATGCCTATGCCGTTCACCTCCACTCTCCGATGATCGATCCCCTCCATCTTCTTATCTTTTTCGTTATCTTCTCTTCTCTGAATTATATAGCCACGTTAGTGAAGC
Organism: Dioscorea dumetorum; assembly: GCA_902712375.1. NCBI lineage: Eukaryota > Viridiplantae > Streptophyta > Magnoliopsida > Dioscoreales > Dioscoreaceae > Dioscorea > Dioscorea dumetorum. The sequence goes on from CACTHL010000328.1 coordinate 87,084, forward strand.
TTGCGGCAATTGGTTAAAAAAAAATACAACAGAGAGGAAAGTAACTAGTTGAAGATCATGAATAAATACTCATATTTCCTTACAAAACTAAAATATGTGGTCACATCCGGCTCTCTAAGCCAAAAATTTAATGTTATATTATATTCGATGCATAAGCGTTATAGTGGTCAAGATTAATTATTTCCTTATCCTGATAAAAAAAAAGTTTAAACGCTGACAGTTGGTAACCTAACAGGGGCATCCTCTTCTTATCTGGGTTTGAGACAAACAATGATATAATTATCACATTCAAAATATGCTTGATTCCTTTCTTCGATTTCATTGTTACATCCAATATATTGATCCTTTCTTCGGTGCATAGGCCGTGAAGAGGCAAACTTCTCAAGAAAAACATCAAAGAAATCATCTTTTCCTGGCAATAATACACAAAAGCAGCGCATAAACGAGCTGGCAGGTTTTATTATAAACGCAATTCGTTTAGCAACAAACTGCTGTGCTTTCATTACACTTATTCTTTTCATGCTTATTGGTACATATGCAGCAAACAAAGTGATCAGGCTTTCTGGATGAACTCCAGAATGTACTCCGTGATTGTAGGTGCCACTTCCTCCTGGATGAAGTAGGCAACTCCTTTCAAGACAATCACTTCATCAAGAAGTGGAACATACTTCTTGAAATCAGAATTGTGAATGTAATCCTTGACGCCTGGATAGTTATAAGTTATGTCCATATCTCCCACGATAATGTCAGCAGGTACGTTTATCTTTGCGCCATCCCACGGTGCCATAAGCTCCCAGTTACTGCATCATTCACCAAATTAATACAAAATCACACACAATCATGGAAGAGAAAATGAATAGAGAAACCAATTAAAAAAGGTTGTGTGGATTTACAGGTCCAAACATCGGTAATAGTTTACTCCTCCAGACCAGCCAGACTTTTCAAACTTTGTGCCCATGTAGTTGAAATCTTCTACAGAGAACCAATTAGGAATAGGAATTTCATCATTGGGTGAAATCCAATCCTTTTTGGGTATAAATATACCCTTTGGGTCACGAAGCGTGTAGTATAACTTCTTGAGCACTTTTTCGGCACTAACTGTGCCAAATATTGCTTCAATTACTCCTGGTTCCTGTAACCACATCCATGCATGTGCGTTTCTTCAGTTAAAATTTTCCAGAACGATCTTCAACAACAGTCATAAACAATGTCACCAATAGCATATTAACTGAGAACCATACAACTCCAAAAGTCCTACAACATTGACAACAAGTGAACTGGAATTGAAAGAACATTGTCTGATTTTAATGAGACTGGTCCACACAGGACCACCCTTCCAAGCATGCTACCTTTCCATACATATCAAGACCACCGAGTAACAAAGGAAGTGAAAATAATATGACACACTGGCAGCCAAGGACCACTCTGAAAGAGGAGTTCAGCCCCCATAAAGGGTCACAAATAAAATCTACTCAATAGAGCATACAACAGTCAAACTACATGCAACTGAACTCGCCACAAAGCTCATGCTTTGAAACAACAGAACATGCATGTTGGCAGCCAGGTTTATAGAGAGAACGTCATACCTGAAACCTGCAAATGTAGAAGTCGTCGCCGTAGAGGGACCTAAAGTAATCAACCGGCTTGGTAGCCGGATTACGAGGCATATATGGAATACCAAGATTCACCAATTTCTTCACCAAGTCCGGCCGGAACAAGCACAGGTGCCACGCCACCTGAGCGCCCAAGTCATGCCCAACCACAAACACCTTCCGTGCAAAAAGAAAAAAAAACAACCTTGGGTATCAAAATCACGAACATCAACCTAAAAACAGCGAGAAATGAAAGAAAGAAAGAAAAAAAGAAGGGGTTTTTATGAGACGACGAGCAACCTGTTTTTGGCGAAGGACCTTGATTAGGGCGACGATGTCGCCGACGAGATGGAAGATGGAGTAGGAGGAGATGTCGGAGGGGGCATCGGTGTCACCAAAACCACGGAGGTCAGGGGCGACGACGTGGTAACCTTTGTCGGCGAGGCCGTTGATCTGGTGACGCCATGAGTACCAGAGCTCCGGGAAGCCATGGAGCATGAGGACGACTGGTCTGCCCAGGCCCTGCCCCTTCTCCGCTATGTGCATGCCTATGCCATTCACCTCCACTCTCCGATGATTGATCCCCTCCATCTTCTTCGCCTTTACGTTTATCTTCTCTTCTCTGCATTTTATAGCCACGTTGGTGAAGCTTGCGGCAACTGGGGAAAAAAACCAAAAACAAAAACTAAAGTAACTATTTGAATATTATGGAAAAAAAAGATTCATATTTACTTTTAAAACTAATATATGTAGTCACATCCAACTCTCTCAGCCAAAAATTTAATGTTATATTATATTGGATGCACTCTAGTAGTCAAGATTAATTATTTCCTAATCCTGATAAAAAAAAAAGAAGTTTTATCGCTGACCGTTGGTTACCTAACGCATGGGCATCCCTATTCTTGTCTGGGTTTGAGACAAACAATGATATAATTATCACATTCAAAAGAAGCTTGATTCCTTGCTTCGGTCTCATTATTACATCTCAATAAAAATGACGAAGAAATCGTCTTTTCTTGACAATAATACACAAAAGCAGCACATAAACGAGCTGCTACATTTTATTATAAACACAATTTATTTAGTAACAAACTGCAGACTGCAATGTTTTGATTACAGTAAGATACATTTTATTCTTTTCATGCTTATCGAAACATAAGCAGCAAACATGGTGTTCAGAATCGCTTGATGAAGTCCAAAATGTGCTCTGTGATTGCATGCGCCTCCTCCTGCTAGATGAAGTGGGCAACTCCTTTCATGACAATCGCGTCTTGAAGAAGTGAAAACAGCCTGCTTGAAACCACCGTTGTGAATGTAATCCTGGATGCCTGGATAGTGATGACATATATAAACTCATTAGGTACTTTTATCTGTGCTCCATCCCACGGTGCCACAAGCTCCCAGTTACTGCATCATTCACCAAATTAATTCAAAATCACACACAATTAATCATGGAAGAGAAAATGAATAGAGAAACAAATTAAAAAAGGTTGTGTAGATTCACAGGTCCAAAAATCGGTAATAGTTTGCTCCTCCGGACCAGCCAGACTTTTCAAACTTTTTTGCTGATACATTTGAAATCTTCTTCAAAAACCAATTAGGGATCAGTTTGGTTGGAAGTAACCGGAGGTAAAGTAAAGTAAGTGTTTTTAAAAACCTATATTTAATTGGAGGTAGATAGAGATTAGGAAAAAATTTAGGGGATAGATGGAGGTTTTAAAACCTCTATTTCTCAACTCTCCAAAATGGTGGGTTGAGGAGGTTTTTTGGGAGAATTTATGTTTTCTATGGACCAAAATACCATATTTTTTTATAAAAATTCCAAAGTTTTATAAAAATGATAATAATGTTTATTTTGTCATAAGTTATTTTATTTTATTAGGTTTTGGGGAACTTATGTTTTTTACGGACCAAAATACCCCTATATTTTATAAAAATTCCAAGGTTTTATAAAAATCATAGTGATGTTTATTTTATCATAAGATATTTTATTTTATTTGTTTTAAAAAATATTAAATATTTATTAGTTGGTAGTTAATATTGTCAAACTATATATTAATATTAATTAATCTTGTAATTATATTAATTAATTAATTTTATTCTACAAAATGAAATCTTATAATAATCAAAAGAGAGATTTATCTAAACAATGGAGAGAGTTTTGTAAATTTCATGTAATTTTGTAAATAAAGTTATTATCCAAAGGATAATTTAGTAATATTACCATATAACTTTACCTCCAATTACTTTCAAATCAAACACAATAAGGTTTTAAAACCTTCATTTACCTTACCTTGCCCCAAACAAACAAGGGTTTAAAACCTCCCATTACCATATTTTACCTTATTTTATAAAACCTTTTTATACCTCCATCCAAGCAAACCCTAGGAATAGGAATTTCATCATTAGGTGAAATCCTACTAGAACTTCTTGAGCACTTTTTCGGCACTAACTGTGCCGTATATTACTTCAATTACTCCTTGTTCTTGTAACCACATCCATGCATGTATGTTTCTTCCGTTAAAATTTTCTAGCACTATCTTCAACAACAATCATAAATAATGGCACCAATAGCATATCAACTAAGGACCAAACAATACAAGGAGTCCTACAATGTTAGCAGATGATTGAAGAAGCTGCAGAAAAGTTTTTAAAAATAAAAATGAAAGATGAGAAGGTTCTGAAGATAAGGATGCACACTTCATATTACTTTATCTAATGGATTGATTTAAGTTTGAGGCAAATGTTTGGTTAAGTGGCTGGGGTATTAGGATTGTAACACGTTAGTAATGACTCATCAATATTGTTCTGAAACTGTTGTTTAATATATGCATGAATGACGATACCTAGATACATCATTATGTAGCTAAGCGAGATACATAAATTTTATAACTTTTATAAATAATGATAGCTAGATAGATCATTATTTAGCTATCATGATAGCTAGAGAATTAAATGATAGCTAAATAATGATGCATCTAGCTAGCTATCATTTTACAAAATTTTTCCCTTTGTTTGTTTCTCGTTGAATGCTAGCTAGATACATCATTTGTAAATAATAATAATAATAATAATAATAATAATAATAATAATAATAATTCACTAGAAATGCATCCAAGGACCACATTGCATACTTTATAAAAAGTAAAAGAAGCGGAAAACATTGCCAACATAATATTAGTAGCCTGAAAAACCACTCAATCAATTTAGTGGGCAAGTGGATTTCATGCACTGGTCTTCATACTTTAAAACAAGGTTGTTGAAATCCCTTTTTAAACTATAATCGATAAGAGATCCATAAAATCCTATTATAAGATCGAATTATAAAATCATACGTTCTTACTAATTATTAAAAATTGGTATTAATATATATACATAAATATTTATAAACTAAAATTGCACATATTAAAATAAAACTAAAATATAACCGGTTTGGAAATGATGTTCACAATCAAAATGGGCACACCTGAATTTATTAATAAATTCAAATTCTGCAAAAGATATAGTATAAAAAAATAGCATTCAGATACTTACAATATACAATGGATCTACAAAGCCAAATGAATGAGGAAAGTACATGCTCTCCTCCTTGTATCTACTAAAATATAAACAACATAGAAACAACTTCTCAATGCAAAACCAAAAAGTAGATATGAAGTTTGCATATAAAATTTAAATCACTAATTAAAATACATAACATTAATAAGACTAACGCCACAAAAAAAACATTAAGTCTTTTGAGAGTTCACAACATCAATAAGTTCACAATATTAATACGTTCATGTTTATATAGAAAAATATATATAAGAGTTTTAATAAAATTAAAATCTTATCCTGATTGGGACAGGATTTTCAAGCATATATATCTAATAAAAAAATTCGAATAAGAATAAAACAAAATTTTAATTTCAAAATTTTGAAAATTCGGATTTTCTTATTTTTTTTAAAAAAGAAAATTTTAAATTCAAAATTTTGAAAATTCGGATCTTTGTATTTTAAAAAACAAATTTTAAAATTTTGAAATTCAAAATTTTGAAAATTCGGATTTTGTTATAAAAAAAAATTTAATTCAAAATTTTGAAAATTCAGATTTTGTTATAAAAAATCAAATTAAAAAAAAAAGGGATCGGTTGAGGATTTTCATGAGAAGTGTGAGGAGAAGGTTGGGGGATTTTCAGAGAGAAAGAAAAAAACAAAAAAAAATCATAAGGAAAGAGGAGAGCGAGGAGGAAAAAATACACGAGGAGAAAAGAGAGAGAGAGATAAGAAAAAAAAAAAGACGGCCAAGAAAAATCGAAAAAAAAAAGAGAAGATCGTGACGAAGAAATATCGTGCCTGTCGGCGAGCAAAGTTCGAAGAAAGGAGACGAAAAACGAGAAGGAAGGGGAAAGAAATCAAGAAAAGAAAAAAAATCAGGTATGTTACTATTACATTAGAAAATTTTTTATTACATGATTTAATGTTTTCCATAAATTTTATGCCGATTTACCAAGTCTCGTGCTTTTGCCATGTTTTTTTTTAATTATTATTTTGTATGATCATTATTATTTAGTTATTGCTATTATTATTATTAGTATTATTATTATTTTAGAATAATGTCAACATGCTATTCCTTGCTTCATGGATTTATTATTATTATTATTAAAAAAAAATCAAAAATCACGAGTCATGTATCATATTATTTAAATATTATTTTTTAAATTTTGATATTTTATTACTATTTTTATTTTATTATCTTCTTACAAATATATATATATATATCAGTATCCTGCCAATTTTTTTAAAATATTATTTTAATTATTCTTACTTAAATATTTTATATAAATATATATCACGGACATTATTAATAAATATTATTTTAATTATTATTATAATTTATATTAAAAAAAAATAATATATCACGGAGGATTTTTTTTGCTATTATTTTTATTATTAATATGTATTTTAAAATATATATATATATATCTCACCGTTATATGTATATCCTGTGGATTTTTTTTAAATATTATTTTAATTATATGTATATATTTTAAATATATATATATCTTACGGATTATTGTTTAATATTATTTTATTAATATTATTATTTATATATTTCTAAAATCATCCTACGGATTCTTTTTTTATTATTATGTTTTCTTTTAAAAAATAATATATCACGGTATCTGTGTCATTGGATTTTTTATTATTTAAATAAATATATATATCTCACAGTTATATATGCTGTGATTTTTTTTAAATATTATTTTAATTATATTTATAATTTTTTTTTTGAAACTATATATCATACGTATCCACGATTTAGTTTAATATTATCTTATTAATATTATCATTTATATGTTTTTTTTATATACACGGTGGATTTGTTTTTTTATTTTATTGATAAACAAACTCAAGATATGTATCTCTTATTTTAATAATTAATATTATTTATATATTGTTCAAATATATCAAGTTCATGATTTTTTTTATATATTATTTTTATTAGTTTTATTATGGCGATTCTTTGCTTTAGTATATGCATATACACCCTTGCTAGAAAAATAAATTTTTTACGACAAATTTAGGGTTCAGTAGAAATTTTATATGCAAAAACACAAAATTTAAAAAAAAGTAGGGCACATTTAAAAATTTTGATAGAAATATAGAAAACTAAGAACTTCAGGGACGTAGTTGCAAAAATCATAAAAACAAAATAAATAAAGTATAACCCAAGGTCTAATATACAAAGCTGATGTAAAAAGGACTAATATGCAAAAGAACATAGAACTAAAAATTTTAGTGGAGATTAGGGTTGTATTCAAAAAATTCACTAATCCACCATTTGAAGACCACGAAATTCTTTGTGAATTCAATGTAGTGGAAGACAGCTTTTTTTGTGAAGGCCTCTCCATTACCGCTTGAAATTCACATGTGTTAGTGGAAAAAGTTGATCACGAAATTTTTTTTGTGAATTCAATGTAGTGGAAGACAGCTTTCCTTGTGAAGGCCTCTCCATTGCCGCTTGAAATTCACATGTGTTAGTGGAAAAAGTTGAAGACCACGAAATTTTTTTTGTGAATTCAATGTAGTGGAAGACAGCTTTCCTTGTGAATGCCTCTCCATTGCCGCTTGAAATTCACATGAGTGAGTGGAAAAAGTTGAAGACCACGAAATTCTTTCTGAATTCAATGTAGTGGAAGACAGCTTTCCTTGTGAATGCCTCTCCATTGCCGCTTGAAATTCACATGAGTGAGTGGAAGATGTTGAAGACCACGAAACTTTTTTTGTGAATTCAATGTAGTGGAAGACAGCTTTCTTTGTGAAGGCCTCTCCATTACCGCTTGAAATTAACATGAGTTAGTGGAAAAACTTGAAGACCACGAAACTTTTTTGTGAATTCAATGTAGTGGAAGACAGCTTTCCTTGTGAAAGCCTTTCCATTGCCGCTTCAATTCACATGAGTGAGTGGAAGATGTTGAAGACCACGAAACTTTTTTTGTGAATTCAATGTAGTGGAAGACAGCTTTCTTTGTGAAGGCCTCTCCATTGCCGCTTGAAATTCACATGAGTGAGTGGAAAAAGTTGAAGACCACGAAACTTTTTGTGAATTCAATGTAGTGGAAGACAGCTTTCCTTGTGAAGGCCTCTCCATTGCCGATTGAAATTCACATGAGTGAGTGGAAGATGTTGAAGACCACGAAACTTTTTTGTGAATTCAATGTAGTGGAAGACAGCTTTCTTTGTGAAGGCCTCTCCATTACCGCTTGAAATTCACATGAGTTAGTGGAAAAAGTTGAAGACCACGAAACTTTTTTGTGAATTCAATGTAGTGGAAGACAGCTTTCCTTGTGAAGGCCTCTCCATTGCCGCTTGAAATTCACATGAGTGAGTGGAAAAAGTTGAAGATCACGAAACTTCTTTGTGAATTCAATGTAGTGGAAGACAGCTTTCCTTGTGAATGCCTCTCCATTGCCGCTTGAAATTCACATGAGTGAGTCGAAAAAGTTGAAGACCACGAAACTTTTTTGTGAATTCAATGTAGTGGAAGACAGCTTTCCTTGTGAAGGCCCCTCCACTGTCGCTTGAGATTCACATGAGTAAGTGGAAAATATTGAATACCATGAAACTCTTTGTGAATTCAATGTAGTGGAGGACAACTTTCCTTGTGAAGGGATCTCCATTGCCGCTTGAAATGCACATGAGTGAGTGGAAGATGTCAAAGACCATTAAACTTCTTTGTGAATTTAATTATGTGAGAGATCACGACGTGACAATGTATAAGCCAAAGCTCAAAGGCATAAAAAAAAAACTTGAAAGAGTTAAATTTATAAGCAAATGAGTTCAGAAGCTTAAGATATCAGAAATTAAAGAGTCGAAGAGCTTTACAAACCCATAATCTGAGAGGCCTCACAAGCATAAAATACCGAAGTCTCCTAACACCCAAATCAAAAGAAATCACGTTCGTGATTACAACTTGAGATCCACTTTGAAACCAAGCAAGTCAAAGCGATCATGTAAAAAATTATAACTTGATGATATGCAAGCCAATGCTCAGAGCACAGAAAGTCAAAAAAAAAAAAACTCAAATGAATGACAAATGAGCTCAACAGTCTCAAGACATCAGAAGTCAAAGACTCAAAGAGTTTTCCAAGTCAAGACTTGAAGGAAGTTTCACAAGCACACGAGTTGAAGCTTTTGAAGAGTCCAAATCCTGTAAAATCAAGTTTGTGATTCATCAACTTAGAGAATCCACAACTTGAGATTCAAATCAAATCCAAAGATGCGGAGTCAAATCCAAGATGCAAACTCCAAAGTTAAAGTCATTTCAAAAATCAAAGTCAAAGTAGCTAAGTCAAGATTCGAGATATGAAAGAGTCAAGACTTGAAAATTTATACAAATCGACAAATGAACTCAACAGTCTCAAGACATCAGAAGTCAAAGACTCAAAGAGTTTCACAAGTCAAGACTTGAAGAAAGTTTCATAAGCACGAAAGCCGAAGCTTTTGAAAAGTCAAAATCATGTAAAATCAAGTTTGTGATTAATCAACATAGAAAATCAACAACTTGAAATGCATAGTCAAATCCACGATGCAAACTCCAAAGTTAAAGTCATTTCAAAAATCAAAGTCAAAGCAGCCAAGTCAAGATTTGAGATATAAAAGAGTCAAGAATTGGGAATCTATACAAATCGACAAATGAACTCAACAGTCTCAAGACATCAGAAGTCAAAGACTTGAAGAGTTTCACAAGTCAAGACTCGAAAAAAGTTTCATAAGCACGAAAGCCGAAGCTTTTGAAAAGTCAAAATCATGTAAAATCAAGTTTGTGATTAATCAATATAGAAAATCAACAACTTGAAATGCATAGTCAAATCCAAGATGCAAAGTCCAAAGTTAAATCCATTTCAAAAATCAAAGTCAAAGTAGCCAAGTCAAGATTCGAGATATGAAAGAGTCAAGACTTGAAAATTTATATAAATCGACAAATGAACTCAAGAGTCTCAAGGCATCAGAAGTCAAAGACTCGAGGAGTTTCACAAGTCAAGATTTGAAAAAAGTTTCATAAGCACGAAAGGCGAAGCTTTTGAAGAGTCAAATTATGTAAAATCAAATTGTGTGGTTCGTCGACCTAGAGAATCCACAACTTGAAATCCAAAACAAATCCAAGATGCAAACTCAAGTGTCCAAGATACATGTTTCCAAATGAATGAATGAGCTCAATAGCACCAAGACATCAAAAGTCAACGGATTGAAGAGTCTCACAAGTCAAAGAAGAAAAAAAAAATAAAGACTTCACAAGCGTAACATACCGAAGTTTTCAAGGATCAAAATTGAAACAGATCAAGCTCATCGGTCTCAAAAGATGTAACTTGACGTTTGGGTGATGCTCATGACGCAAGTCAAAGAAATTTGAAGGAGGCCAAAGTCAGTAAAGTTAAAAGAAATATCCAGGCATAATTTTTGGCGAAAAAGTCTGCCAAATCAAAGTGAAATTGTAAACTTAGATTATGCTAAGTTGGATAAAGATTAGGAAAGTAAAAAAAAAAAATAGTTTTCCTGTCCTTTGTTCTGAGTCAAAATCATGTGTTCATGTCATGTTCTTGAAATAATAAAAGAAATTGATTTTACTTGTTATTTCTCGTTCACATTTGTTTCTTAATCGGAGGTTCCTGCGACAATGTCCAGGGTAATTAACATTAGGGGCTTGGCCCTAGTGAAAGTCGGAAACCCACAATCCCTTGAAGTCAAAAAAATAATCAAAATTCGATTTGTGAGTCTTTATTTTGGCCGGTTAATCATATTAAAGGCCGGTTGAGAAAAAGGGCCCCACAGTTCACAACATTAACAAAAATACATAAAATAATAACAACAAACAAAATAATAAATGAAAAGTGAAAACTAAAAAAAAAATCATCCTACAACCCTCCATATCATCGCCATCATAACTAGTGTCAATTTCAAATCCAAGATCAATATCATCTCCAAAATCTATGTCTTGTGCAGTCTTTGCAAATTCTCTTATAAATTCAGAAGGTTCAAAGTCATGAATTGCAAGAGGCGTTACATTTTTATCATGACTGTGAACATCATTAATTGCTACTTCAAAGTGGTTGTTTTAGAGTACTATAACCCAAATCGAGAAAGAGCTGCTCGCATGAAGTGCATGGGCTGATTTCAGTGCCAGTTATTTGGCGACGCTTCGAGCACATCTGGTAAATTGCCTCGGTAGTATGGGAAATTTCTGAGTTTAATCTTTTTTATAACCTTCCTCCTCTGTCTTCCATTCTTTTCTTATACTCTCCAATCTTTGCTTTTGCAACACTTTGCCTGCCTATACTTCGTTCCTTGATTCCTACTTTGTTTTAGTTCTTCTAATCATATATACTTGAAGTTTCCAATTCTAGTATAGCTGCTTGAAGATCTCGGTCCTGTCGAGATCTGTACTCATTGCTGGGATAAAATCAAATATCTTATCCATCTACTATCTTAATTTTCTTATGATTAAGATAATTATATTTTAAATTTTGATTTTTATTTGAATTAGGAATTATTTAAATATTTATATTTGTTTATTTATTTATTATTTATTTATTTATTATATAAACATATATATATATATAACGGTGAGATATATATTTTAAAAAAATATATTAATAATAATAAAATAATATAAAAAAAATCTCCGTGATATATTATTTTTTAATATAAATTATAATAATAATTAAAATAATATTTTAATTATAATAATAATAACCGTGCGATTTATAAAGGACCGGAATAGCATGTAATTTTAAAATAATAATAATAATGATTAATTAAACATACAACAATAATTACATAATAATAACAATGAAAATAATAATAATAATCATAATAACGATAAAATAATATTCAATTAATATAATAAAGTAATGAATGCATGACAATAAGATAGCAGGTTCATGGATTCATGGATTTACGAATTGATTATCATAAGTTTAAATAAGTTAAATGTTGCCAAAAAAAAATCTAATATAATTTTGGTGTATCTAATTCTTTTCTCTTGATTTTTTTTCTCTTCTTAGGTTTCCTCTCTGAATGAATTTTCGTTTTCTTTTTTCAGACTTTTCTCGTCGATAGACACGATGTTTTTTAATAATAACCATGATCTTTCTTTATTTTCTTTTTTTTTCGGAGTTTCTCTTGGATGCCCCTTTTTTTTCTCCTCTCTTTCTTTTTTTTTTCATGTTGCGTGAATGTGTTGAGTTTTTCTGGAGATTTTTTTTTTGTTCTTCTTTCTCCCAAAACAATCCTCACACTTCTCCAGAAAATCCTCAACAATTTTTTTTAATTTGATTTTTTTAAATAACAAAAATACAAATTTTCAAATTTTGAATTTTGTTTTATTTTTATCCGAATTTTTTTCATTTTTAAAATTTTAATTTTTTTAAGATAAATATATTTAATTTATTTATTTTTTTTTTGAAAAAATTCCTATTCATAAGATTTTAATTTTATTAAAATTCTGATATATATTTTTTGTATAAACAGTTATCTTCTCTTCTATGTATTTTATAGCCACATTGAAAGTAACTGGTTGAAGATTATAAATAAATAATACTCGTATTTACTTGTAAAACTAATTATATATGTGGTCACATCCGACTTTGTAAGCGAAAAATTCAATGTTATATTATATTCGATGCATATGCATTATAGTGGTCAAGATTAATTATTTCTTTATCCTGATAATAAAAAACTTTAATCGCTGACCAGTGGTTACCTGACAAATGGGCATCTCTCTTCTTATCTGGGTTTGAGAGAAACAGTGATATAATCATCACATTCAAACTATGCTTCCTTCGATTTCATTCTTACATCCAATATATCGATCCTTTCTTCGGTACATACGCAGTGAAGGGGCAAACTTCTCGATAAAGACAAGAAAAAAAAATTGTCTTTTCCTGACAATGAACTAGCTGCCAGGTTTTATTATAAACACGATTTGTTTAACAACAAACTGCAGTGTTTTGATTACAGTTTAAGACACTGTATTTTTTTTCATGCACTTATTGATACATGTGCAGCAAACAACGTGATCAGAATTTCTTGATGAAGTCCAGAATGTGCTGTGTGATTGCAGGCGCCTCTTCCTGCTGGATGAAGTGGGCAACTCCTTTCATGACAATCACTTCTTCAAGAAGTGGAACAGCCTGCTTGAAACCGCCATTGTGAATGTAATCCTGGATGCCTGGATAGTGATAAGTTATGTCCAGATCTCCCACTATAAACTTCGCAGGTACTTTTATCTGTGCTCCATCCCACGGTGCCGCAAGTTCCCAGTTACTGCATGCATATTCACCAAATTAATACAAAATCACACACAATCATGGAAGAGAAAATGAATAGAGAAACAAATTTAAAAAGGTTGCGTAGATCTACAGGTCGAAACATCGGTAGTAGTTTACTCCTCCAGACCAGCCAGACTTTTCAAACTTTTTGCCGGTGTAGTTGAAATCTTCTTCAGAGAGCCAATTAGGAATAGGAATTTCATCATTGGGTGAAATCCAATCTTTCTTGGGTATAAATATACCATCTGGGCCACGAAGGATGTAGTAGAACTTCTTGAGCACTTGCTCAGCACTAACACTGCCAAATATTGCTTCAATTACTCCTGGTTCCTGTAACCACATCCATGCATGTGCGTTTCTTCAGTTAAAAACAATGTCACCAATAGCATATTGACTGAGGACCATACAATTCAAGAAGCATGACAACATTGGCAGCATGTGAACTGGAATTGAAAGAACATTGTCTGATGTTAGTATGACTGGTCCACCCTTTCAAGGATGCTCACTTTCCATACATATCAAGACCACAGAGTAACAAATGAAGTGAAAATAATATTACACACCTGCAGCCAAGGACCACACTAAAAGAGGAGTTCATCCCCCATAAAGGGTCACTAATAATCTACTCAATAGAGGATACAAGAGTCAAACTACATGCAACTGAACTTGTCACAAAGGTCATGCTTTGAAACAACAGAACATGCGTGTTGTCGGTCAGGTTTACACAGAGAACGCCATACCTGAAACATGCAGATGTAGTAGTCATCGCCGTAGATAGATCTCAAGTATTCAACCGTCTTGATAGCCGGGTTACGAGGCATATAAGCAACACTAAGATTCACTAAAGCCTTCACTTTGTCCGGCCGGAACAAGCACAGGTGCCACGCCACCTGAGCTCCCCAGTCATGCCCAACCACAAACACCTTCCGTGCAAAAAGAAAAAAAAAACCTTGGGTATGAAATCACGAACATCAACCTAAGAACAGCGAGAAATGAAAGAAATTAAAGAAAGAAAGAAAGGGTTTTTATGAGACGACGAGCAACCTGTTCTTGGCCAAGGGCGTTGATTAGGGCGACGATGTCGCCGACGAGATGGCAGATGGAGTAGGAGGAGATGGCTGAGGGGGAATCGGTGTCACCAAAACCACGGAGGTCAGGGGCGACGGCGTGGTAGCCTTTGTCGGCGAGGCCGTTGATCTGGTGACGCCATGAGTACCAGAGCTCCGGGAAGCCATGGAGCATGAGGACGACTGGTCTGCCAGCCATTCCCTTCTCCGCTATGTGCATAGCTATGCCATTCACCTCCACTGTCCGATGCCTGATCCCCTCCATCTCTCTCTCTCTCTCTCTCTCTCTCTCTCTCTCTCTCTCTTCTATGGAGGCTTTGCTTCAATGATCAGGTTATGTGGCCATGCAAGCATAGGATATTTTTAAGAGCAATTCTATTTCGGCCAAATTACTCGGCTGAATTAACATGCCGCGTGGTTGTTCATGTCATTCTCATATATTTATATTTAAAGAGATAGTACATAGGCCCCACTGTTGAAATTTTTTAAAGATAGCATGTGGGAGATTGGGCGTCACTGGGTCATCTGTTGTTGGCGAGGACAATGACGATGATGAAGACCGGTGAGTTGCCGAAATTGTCCGTAATATCAAATATGAACCTATTATTGTTGATGAAAATGGCTTAGAGATCCTTGTCAAACAGCTCCCTCAACACCGGGGAACTTCCCAGTGAAACGGTTGTTACTTAGATCAAGCTCAAACAAAAACTTCAACTTGTCGAACTTGTGAGGTATAATGCCGCAAAACTGGTTGGAATTAATATTAAACAAAGGAAGACCTTTGAGAAGGCTGAGCTCTTCAGCGAGTTAACCGGCAACATTGCCGTGGTTGAGGTCGATACCGGCGACGACATAAAGGGAAGAGTTTGAAGGGAGAGGAGCACAGAAGATGCTAGCGTAGCCGCAGATGTTAGGCCAACCCAGCTGCCGGTGAGGTTCAAGGGATCGGAAAAGATGGTGGGTTTCCATGCTTGGAGAGCGATGTATGCGTTTCACTGGTTCTCGTTAGGGAACTGGAAGGAAGGTGGCACGGTCACCTCCTCGCCGCGGTCGCCGAACTCGTCCTTGTATAAGAGAAGTTGGCGCCGACGAATGTGAGCCACCTCAACATCGGAGATGCTAGTGCTAAAGAACATGCCACACGACAAAAACATAATGCAAAGAAGAAGTATCCAAGGTATTCTTTTTGCCTTCATCTCATTCTCAGTGGAGGCTGGAGGGAAGGAATTAAGCGAGAATAGAGAGAGGGAATGGGATGAATTTTTCTAAGCAAAAATGACCACGTGCTATTCCTTTAAATATAAATATATGAGAATGCGGCATGCTATTTCGGACGAGTAATTCGTAAGAAATAGCATTTCTCTATTTTTAATTATAAATAATTTTATAAATATTTTTAATAAATTATTTTTTAATTTTTTATGAATAAATAAATTTTTAAAATTTAAAAATAAAAAAATAAGTAAAAAATAATTTTAAAAAATAAGAAAAATAAAAAAAATACAAAAGTATATATTGCAAAGTTATATTACGTCACAAAGTGTCAACTTTACATAAAATTAAATTTTCAAAATATAAATATAGGATACAACTTTACAACAAATATTTAAAAATAAAAAATTAAATAAAATATAAGTATATATTATACAACAACAATAAAATAGAAGCATACAAGTATACAACAACAAGACAACCATCATCACTAACAACAACACCAACATCAACAATATCATTCAAAAATGGGGAATGAAATAAAATACAAGTATACTACAAACATAACAACAACAAAATACAAGCATACCACAACACCAACACCAATAAATTAAATAAAATTTTTTTGTTAGGTTTGTTATTTTTGTTTAACACTTTAACTTTAAAGTTTTTCTTAATTTTAATGAATGGTTTTTTTACTTTTAAACCCGGTTTAAAATTTTAAATGTTTAATTTTAAATTAATTAAACTGGTCTGGTCCAACCGGTTCACCGATTCACCGGTTGAACCTGCCGATCCGGTTACTTATGGTATATTGTGATTAACCGGACCGGTTTACCATCCGATTCCCGATTGAAATGGTTAAACCGGCCTGTCCGGTTTTCACAACATTGACAAAAACAACAATTTTTAAATACGCATGAGTGAATAAATGAACGATTGAAAAATCGGGTGTTATTGGTATACATCGTGCCAGCAACGCATGCTTTCTCCAGGCATGAAGAAAATATATTCCACTTTGTCTGGCGTGATTTTCTTTTTTAATGAAAATAGCTGACAAATATTTTTTAAAAAAAAATTAGAGATATGTGGATATATGTAAAATAAGCTCAATAAATAATTATATTTTTATTTTGTGTAATTTTAAGATTGAATTTTAGGTTATTTTTAAAATAAACTATTTGCATGTTTTAATGTATTTAAAACTCAATGTGGATTCTAGTTTGCTAAAATTGTATATGTATTTCAGTGCCTTTCATGTTTTAAAAAATATGTGAATATAATTTTAAAATATAAAATTATATTCATTTTGAATGGTATATTTATTTTGTTTCCTAATTATAATTTTTAAATTATATTTATTTTGCTCCTTTGGAAGTCTTTCTATAGAGAGATATTGGGCACAATATCACCATTTAATAGGAATTTATAGTATAGAATACCTTGATACCATTTTTATTATAAGGCCCACCCAGTCATGACTCATGTTGTGTTGTTTTATTTGTGTTTTTCTTGCTTCTCTAATCGATATATTATTATTTTTCTGCTTTTGTTTTTTTTTTTCTTGATTTGGCTGTTTTTACAATCTATATTGCATCTTGTTTGTTTGCACTTTCACCTCTTTTTAATATATTTTAAAAAAAAATTCTGATTTTTCCAAACTTAATTGAATCACTTATGTTTTTGTGTACTTTACCTTGACTGACCTAACTGAAATAAATGTTTAAGTATAATTCAATAAAGAGTTTTTTTAGTCATATATATATATATATATATATATTGTCCTTTTATATGCTTGCAACAATGGGGGCTCAAGGACTTTGAGGCCTAGAGTAAAATGGGAGTCTCAATTATTTAATAAAAATAATTTTTAAATATTTAAATAAGATATTTGTTAATTATTTTGTATGCTAAACTAATTAAGAGTTTTAATTAATAAAAATCACGGAATTGATTAAGTATTAAATTAACAATTTTAAATTTTAATTATAATGGCAAACAATTACTATATTACAATGATACAGTTTAAAAAAAAATTAAAGTTTAAACGAGGCCTAAATGAAAAAGTTTAAATATCAATTCATAATACAAGTAATTATTATAATTACATTGAAAATGTTTTTAATAATTTTAATATTTAAATGCCTAGATATAAAATTAATTATTTTAAATCTTAACTATCGTAACAAATATTTATTGTAATTACAATAATAAGATTTTAAAAAATGTTCATAATAAAGTTAGTGTGATTATCCTAAAATTAGGATCTAAAGTGACTGCTTCCCTGCCCTTATCTTTGGGCCTCCCTGTCTAAACCCAAGTTTCATTCTTCGCTATGGCCCATGGGTAAGCAATTGATTAGGGAATAGGGAGGGTCATTTGGGTCATTTAACATTGATTTTAAATTTTTTTTGGCCTTAAAAATTTTTATTCACATATGGAAAAGACTATATAGTCCTATTTCAAAACAATAATTTATGGTTCCCATTATGGCATCACATGAAATGATCAATCTTCTACGTTAGGTAGTGTTTGGATAGTGGGATATTGTATTCCATGGATGGGGATATCTATGGATGAAATATCCATGGATAGGAATATCCATGTTTAAGTGTTTGGTTGGAGGGATTTAAGTAAAGATAAGATTTAATAAATAATTTTTAAAATATTTTTAAATTGTTTAATTAAATTCAATTATAGTGGATGATTAGAGAAATTTATTTTTTAAATATTTTTACTAAGTATTTGACTTAAATAACGGATATTAAATCACGGGATGAGCGGTATCCCACCGATTTGGTGGGACGCCGCTCATCCAATTTTCAGGGATGGGGCCATCCCCATCCAGGCAACCAAACAACGTGGCTTTGGATATCTCATCCCCATCCCAGGATATTCAGGCTTCCAAACACTACCTTAATTGATTTTCTCTTTTTTTAACCTGAAAAACATTTGTCACCTTATACTTCTCTATGGGTGGTGGTAATCCAACATTCTAACTAGCACACAAAATGGATGGCTTAACCAAACATCAATTAATATTTCATGTCTAAGTACATATTCCATTGCAACTTTATTATGCTTTCCAATTTTCTCAAACAATAATTATCAAAACACCACCTTTAATGAATAACATTGCAAACGTTTCAAATAAACTCGTTCTTCTTGAGAGAAACAAAGTGTCCTTCCTAATGAACTAGAGTTTGATTTCCAAGTGGCTCCATTCATTTTTGAATCACATGATATTATTTCATGATGATAACCAAAGTCTATAATAAAATTTGATCCGTCACATTCAACCATATATATATATCCACTAATAAAAATAATTTTCCCTTTGTTTCTCGTTGAATGGTAGCTAGATACATCATTTGTAAATTATTATATAATAATAAATAATATTATTATTATTAAAAAGAATTCAGAGGAAATGCTTCCAAGGACCACATTGCAAACTTTATAAAAAGTAAAAGAAGCGGACAACATTCCCAACATAATATTAGTAGCCTGAAAAAGCACTCAATCAATTCAGTGGGCAAGTGGATATCATGTAATCACTGGTCTTCATACTTTAAAATACGTACGAATAAAAATTTATTATTATTTTTTAAATATATAAAAGTCCATTAGTTAATCCACGTGTCAGTTTCTCTATATTTAGTCTTTTATTCGAAAAACATGTATCGGACACGTGGCCGATTCTCGGTGCAGAAGTATAAAATGACAAGCAACCCCAAACTCTTCTCATCCCACCCCCGAACCCGGTTCACTGAACGGAACCGCAAATGCCCGACCAAACGAACCACGCCGCCACCTCCGCCGCCCGCGACGGTAACGCGTCGGATCACGCCAAGATCCGCATCTCACTGGATCTCGTCGCCGCCTCAAGGCGCCACCTTTCGTTCCTCCGCTCCGGCTGCGCCACTCCTTTCCACCCCCGTTCCATCCAACGGTTCGCATCCATTCTCTCTTCCTTCGGACCACCGAGTCAACGGTTCAGATAACATCTCACGTTTCAACAGGTATGAGGAGCTATGGCTGCCGTTGATTTCGGGTCTCGTTATTGGATCTTCATCACCGCCGTCGCTTCTCCCGCCACCCGACGTACACTGGGTCTGGCTCTGCCACTGCTTCGATCCGGTGAGCGGTCGTTTTGAAATGACTGTAATGCCCCCTTTATTTCTTCTTTTTTCAATCGGGTCACTTGATTTCCAGCCTCGGTATCGGGACTACTGTGTATCGAGATTCGGGTTCCTCATCGACCGGCCGGCCATCTTCGACGACGAGAATGAGGACTACGCGCTCAGCTGCTGCCGCGAGATCTGGGAGTTTAGGTATCCGTCGGAGCCGTTCGATCTGGAGAGCGGCACCGCTTCAGACGAGGCGCCGGACGGTGGAGATGTTTTGGCGACCATCAGAAGGCATGCGTGCCTCGCTGCCCACTTCTCTGATCCTTTCATGGCTGAGACTGTGTACCTCGTGGCTGCGAAGCGCCGGTACTTGGATTTCTTGCGTCTTGTAAAGAGCTTGCCGGCTAATGGTTTTCGGTTGGTACCTGCGTCCGATGTTCTTCTCATGTGGCTCACCCATCAGGTGATTTCTCTTCAAAGATTCAAGCTTTTTGGGATTTTGTTTTTCTTAGGTGTTTTTTCTGCAAATATTACTTCTTTAAAGGGAAAAGGTTTTAGCGGTTGATCGTTTTCTCGAATTTCAGAGTTTTCCAGGGAGCTATGAGAGGGATTTGAAGGAACTTGGGGAATTTGGAGAGAGAGTGGTTGGTTTTGGGGTTGAGACATCGGATGAGACGAGGGAAGCGACGAGGACAGCGTGGGAGGAGGCTTTTGATGAACCGTATGAGCTTGCTGGGATGGTATTTGATCCGAGGAGATCGCCAGCAAGGGAGTTCTTCAACTGGGCTACTTGGGACGCCGACCTCAATCGAAAGTACAAGTGTCTCCATCCTCGCTTCCTCTTGGAGGTGTTCCCTTCTGCGCAGTTTCTTCCTTTCTTTTATTTTAATTTTTTTCCTTGTTTTGGAAGAGGGGGCTTTCATTCTCTAAACCAAAAGGCATTTTTTTCATGGTACTGAACTCAGATGTTGGCGTGTTCTTTCGTTTTGGAATCAATAGTTATTATTGTCCTCTTGAAAGAAAAATTACGAGTTCTTCGTTTAGCTTATGAACTTAGTTACATTCCTAAAGCTGAAACCTTCCCCATTTCCCTTGCTGACTAAAGGTGATTGTGATATTTGCTGAAACATGGAATGTCGTTGAAGTGGTCCCTTTTTTGTTACCTGTTTGAAAGCCTTTCTGGTTCCTGAGTCACATAGTGGTTCTACAGAAATATAGCAATCAATGGTGGATATGTGCGGTTTTTTTGTCAATGGGGTATGTGACTCAATGGACTATTGTGTGGTGAGCTTGTGAGATATGGCAACTATAAGGATACGTGCCTGATGCGTTATTGCTTTTACCTAATCTCTTTTGTTTTTTTTAGGAATTATGTAATCAATGATAGTGATTGCCAATATGGTTGTTGAGATAAGAGTTTTATAGTATTATGATGTGGCCTCTTATTGTTTATCACAAGTGGAAGGTCTTTGTAGTTAGTTGTTAGGGACTACAAATTTTTTTTGTGACATGCGAGCAAAATGAATGATGTGATTAGTAGTGACATTATTGAATCCACCAATTTAAACAAATGAGGCATTATCCTTTTTTACAGTCCAATTGGAAAAGTTTCAAACTTGAAACCAGCTCTTTTGGCAGGTCTTTCATGGCTGCTGCACTCGGTCTGATCATCATGTGCTGCTCTTTGTTTATTATAAAATGAATTTGATATTTAGCCTGTGATCCTTGAGTTAGTGAATGCTGTTTTTATTGTTGTCCTGCTGATTATATGAATTCTAGTATTGAAACTGTGAGCTTTAGCAGATCTGATTTCTGTTGACAGGTTTGCCTCTTTCTGAAAGGAAAATGGGAAAGTAAGGAAGGAAAGGATGTGAATAAGATGTTCATGCGCCTTAAAACTGTTCGTTGTCACAGAGAGATGAAATTAGAGAAGCCCATAGCCAAATTACAATTCGACAATTGGGAGAGGATATGGCAGCTATACTGCGAGTTTGGTACTAGAGGCATTGTGATAGAGGTTCGGTACCAGAGAAGTAATTGTCTAGGCAATAGCAAATTGCTTAAGAAGGTAGTTTTCTGGTGGAATGACTTGTTACGGGTAGCATCTCTTACACTAACAAGTGAACTCGATTTGCAAATGAGAGCAATGGCTTCGATTACGCCTCCCGTTCAGGCTCCGTACTTCTTGAAGTGTGTGCCTGATAGAGTGACTGATGATAGTGGTGCCATGATTTCGGATGTAATACTCAGGATGAAAGAATATCACCCACAAGAGGGTCGTTGGTTATCTCGCACAGTCCTTGATCATGCAGGAAGAGAGTGTTTTGTAGTGCGGAGCCGGTGATTAACTGAAAACCTTGTATCCTCAATCTTGTGTTTCAGATATACACTGAGAATATATCATATACTTCTTAACTACATTTTCTGGCAATTATGTAGAGTAGGCAGAGGATTTTGGAGGAGAGGAGGCGAAACTCCAACAGCAGTTAATTGGGAGGATAGAATCATTGAAGTACGGGAAGGCCCGTGGTCATATGTAGCAAGTTCTGTTGGTTCGGCACCTGGTAATCCTTGAACTTCATTACTGTTCAAGAGAGAAGATTCATCTCATCATACCTATAGATACATAAGTTGGGTGTTTGCTAAAGATTTTCTTTGCTGTCAGTTCAAATTTCTTCATGATTTAATTGGCACATTGTGATGGATGCTTTTGCATATTGAATTTCTTTTGGATAATTTAATTTCTTATTGTAGACAATGTTGTGGGCACGGCAGCACCGAAAAAGGAAGACTCGCAACATAAGAAAACGATTTGGTGCCTGTCATCAGGAGATGTACTCACTATAGAATGGGGAGATGGGTTCAACTTCTTGCTAGAAAATGAAAATTCAACTGAATCGGTATGTCGAACGCTCTGTATCTTGTATCTGTCACAGTTCAAGCGGATATTATTGTTCCTTGTCACATCAACAAAATCATCATCCAACTGAAAATATCAAGAGATTATCTATTACTCGCATATTAGGAATTGAGATTGCAACAAGGTGATAACGGCCGCATGCATTAAGCCAACTGCTTGATTTTGGTAACAAATGTCATGGACTTTCGCAGGCAAGCTTGCACATAGGGAGAAAACTGCAGTTCCAAATGAAGGGGCAGAGATCAATTCATGAAACAAACGAGGAAGAACATTATGTAACACTAATTCGATCCTCCCCGGAGCACCCCGAGGGGAAGGCAACAGCTCTCATAAACTGGAAGCTATTCGCGATGGAGTTCCTGCCAGAGGAAGATGCAGTAACGGTGCTCCTTTTGTGCATGGCCATTGTCCGGACAATGTCTGAAGTCAAACGAGAAGATGCCGGCGGCTTATTAGCGCGCCGGAGAGCGAGAGAAGTTAAAACAGGATTGAGAGACTGGGGGTCAATAATGCTATCTTCACCTTCATCATTTTCTTCTTCTCATGTAAAACCCTGGTACTGGAATGCTAGTGAAGTGTTAGCTTCAGCAGAAACAAATGCTGGAATTCAGCATCAACCAGACAGAAATTCTCCATCTGATGGCAAGGATGAATTATACAAACAGTGTGTCATACCTTAACAAAAGAGCGTTTCTTTTCTGTCTATATAGTTTAGAGATTGATCCATTCATGGAGATGTATTTTATCAGAACCTGATGTTTCTGCAGTAATATACAAAATAATTGTTGAACAGTCTTTCAATACTCTGTTCAACAGCTGACCATTTGGTATCTTTGTGTGTGTGTGTGTGTGTGTGTGTGTGTGCATACTACATATATATATATATATATATATGCATATATGGAGTCACCCTATATAGCACTTTGTAAAATTCATCTTGACGCCCAGTGCAAAATAATAGTAACTGAGATGTCAAGAAGGTTCTGGTACTTAAAAAAATAATTAATTAATTAAAAATCTAGTGGGATAGTGGGCCCCACTGGCGCACACCCCCAGGTACCCCCGTCCTTAGATAAGTACGGGCTAGAGCCATGTTAGTGGTCCCCACTTTTGCCGGTACGGGTTGTCAACACAGAGCTGAGAAAACCACAGCTGTTAGAATCCGAACACCATTCTTCCGTTTTGGTCAACGTGGCAATTTCCTAGAAGTCCACATCATCAGACATCGTTATTTTCTGTTTGTGACCGGACATCGGATGGAGATCTTAACGCAAAAGGCAACCGCACGTACCTGGACGGCCTGTACTTGGGGCGGTACGTTCACCGGTCGAATAACACCTTGACCAATTACAGACGGAAACGTGTCCAAGCCTTTTTAGCCAGATCTCCGAAACACCCTCCATTCCGTAATGCCCTTTGGTACCAAAGAGGGACATTGAAGTAATTCCAAGTCAAGGATGCAAATATCACCCAGGGGAGGCAGCATTCCGAGGAGTTATCACCTTCTCTCTTCCTTCTTATCAATCCCATCGTCTCCGGCGTCTGCCCCGGTGTGGTGTCCCGCGGCCAGAGAACCTGTCGGCCTTCACCTCCACTCCTCTCCTGTTCCAGCACCAAAGGACCATGCTGTTTCGTCTGAAGCGAACGGTGCTCCTTAGGCACATCATTATCGGCTCCTCCCTCCGGCTTCGACTCCTCTTCCTCCCTTGCCCTTCGTTCCTCTTCATCCCTACCTAAACGAAATCCTCGCCGTCCATTTCTACGATCATGGCACCCCATCACTCTCCCATCACCGTCCTTCCTGTTGATCTTCTGATCTACATCATCGATCGCGTCCCGGAGCCGTCCGATCGGAAATCCATCCGCCTCGTTTCCCGGGCGTTTCACCGAGCGGAGTGCCTGCAGAGGAGAGATCTTAACGTGATCCGGCGGGAGGCCTTGGGTATTCTCATCAGATGCTATGGCGCTATTGAAAGGCTCGACCTTTCGGCGTGTGCGGGGCTTGATGATGCGTGCCTTTCGGCGGCTCTCGGCGGCGGAGCGGCCCCGGGGTTGAGGATGGTGAACCTTAGCCGGGCGAGTGGTGTCCGGTGGAGGGGTCTCGCAGCGATGGTTCGTGGGTGTCCGCGGCTCGAGAGTGTGGATCTCTCGCACTGCGTTGGTGTTGGGGATCGGGAGGTGGCAGTGCTGGCGATGCTCGCTGGCTTGAAGGAACTGAGGTTGGATAAGTGTTTGGGAGTCTCGGATGTTGGTCTTGCGAAGGTGGCCGTCGGCTGTCCCGGCCTGGAGAAGCTCCGGATCAAGTGGTGTCTTGAGATCTCGGATTTGGGGATCAAGTTGCTGGCGAATAAGTGTCAGAATTTGAAGTTTTTGGATATATCCTATCTATTGGTCAGTTCGTTATTTTTTATTTTGAATTTTTTTTTTTTTTTTTTTGGGCTTGATTTGAAGCTTCAGATTCTAGTGCTTTTATATTTGCTAAGGTTGTTGTTTAGTTTCAATTCTGCAAAGATTTAAGTTTTAAATTTTAGCTTCTTTAAGTGTTCTGAATTTCTGATTTTTGATGTTGAGATAGTGACAATGGATTGATTGCTGAAGTCTTTCCCCCTTTTTTTTCTGCAGGTGACGAATAAATCTCTTCATTCAATCTCTACTCTTGGGAGGCTGGAAGTTCTGAAAATGGTTGGATGCTACTATATAACTGATGATGGCCTTAATTATCTCAAAAATGAAAAGAATTGCGATACACTGCTGGTGATCATTCTCATATTTTTTCTCTACCTAGTTATCATTTTTTTCTTCTATTCTTTTAACTATATTAGTTTTAATTGCTTAGAATGTTCTTGCTTCTTAGTCTCAATCGCTTTACTATTATATATAAATGAGGAAAATTATATGATGTTACTGCCAGAACATGAAAAGTTTTACTGATTTCCTTGCATTTACATCACTTGTTCTGCATTTGTGATGTTGAGGAATTGCACAAGTCCAGAATATTTTGTGGAAGAAGGACAATTTGTAGATTTTAAAAAAAAATTTAATGAATTGCAGAGTGTTGATGTTTCTCGCTGTCATAATGTGAGTGCATTTGGCTTGGTTTCAATTATTGAAGGGCACAAGTGTCTCCGAAAACTTAAAGCCAGTGATTGTTACGTTGTGAGTGTTAAACTTCTTGAATCAATTACTTTATTCACTTGTGCATTTTTTTCTAAACGTTTTAAACTTAACATTGCAGGATCTACCACCGAATTGCCTGTCAAAGTTAGGCATTCTGATGAATGGCTTTCATACTTTAAAAGTTGATGGTTCTGAAGTTTCAGAACCAAGGCTTAAGATCATCGGTGCCAACTGCAAGGGCTTGACCAAGATAGGGGTAGGCAAATGCAGGGGTGTTACAGATGAGAATATCTCTGAGCTTGTATCTAATTGTGCTGACTTAAAGACTATTGATCTGACATGTTGCCATGATGTCACTGATGACTCTCTCATTACCATTGCCAATTCTTGCAAGAAACTTGAATCCCTCCTTCTTGAGTCTTGCAGTCTCATCACTGATGAAGGCCTTGCATTCATTGGAATTTGTTGCCCAAATCTCCAAGAGGTTGATCTCACAGATTGCGATCTAGATGACTCAGGTATAACAACTTTGTTGTGCATGTCGTCAATGTGATGATGTTTCACTATCTCAGTTATAAACAATCTTTCTTTTGCAGCACTGGAGAGTTTATCTAGATGCTCAGAGTTGGTGAAGGTGAAATTAGGCCTTTGTCCTGGCATAACTGATGATGGTCTTGATTATATTGCCAAATGTGAAAAACTTCAAGAGCTTGATTTATACAGGTAATTTTCTCATTGGTGCAAAAAGTCTTTCTTTTCTCTGAATTATCAGGGTTTTCTATTGTCTCCTTCTCTTTGCAGATGCACAGGAATAGGTGACGGTGGGTTGGCTGCTTTAGCATATGGCTGCAAGAAGATCAGGAAGCTAAATCTGTGCTACTGCACAAGGATATCAGACCAAGGGATGAAGTATGTGAGCTGTTTACCAGAGTTAAAAGATCTTGAACTGAGAGGTTTGACTCAAGTCACAAGTTTGGGGATTGTAGCCATTGCTTTCGGGTGTAAAAATCTTACAGAATTGGACATGAAGCGCTGTTCTGCAGTGGATGACCACGGCTTTCTTGGCCTTGCTCGATACGCGATCAACCTCAGACAGGTGCATACAGTGTCTTACTGAGTCTCAGCTTTAGCTATATTTGTTTAGATTGCAATCTTAACTTTATGTTCATCATCAGTAGCAACTACCAAGTAGGTCTCACTTGGCTGGAAGAATCAAAGTCTAATAATAAATAAAGTGGCAATTCTTTACTTATTATATCTGCATGCTTATACTTTACCGAATATTTAATAGCCAATTGAAATAGTGTTGTTTGGACGTGCTTTATGAACTCGAACATTTTGATGGATTGTTGAAATTATTCTTTTGCAGATCAACATATCATACTGCAATATATCGGAACAAGTCCTGATTAGGCTGCTCTGGAATCTGAGGTGCCTGCAGGATGTGAAGCTGGTTCATCTAATTCAAGTTCGAAAAGAAGGTTTCATGCTGGCATTGCGGTCTTGTCTCGACAAACTGAAGAAACTGAAACTGCCTAGCAATCTGAAGGATGCAATCTCACCAGCTCTGATTCAAATACTGCAAGACAAAGGATGCAGAATTAGATGGGTTGATAAGCCTATCCCTTTCTTCATGAAAGACAGCCCTCCATCTTCCCCAGACCCCTGAAAAAAAAGCTGAGACCTTTTTGTTTTCTTAAGTAATGTTTTTCCAGATAAAGATCTTTGATCTTCATAGATAATGTTTGTTTGTTTGTTTGTTTGTTTGTTTGTTTTATAGACTGAATTAGAGCTGTAAGTCTAAAAGTTGGAAGAGTTCTTGCTATGAATGTTATTCTATAAGACTTCTCATAATATAAAGCTTGGTAATGGTTGTGCAAAGTTCTTCCAAACACGTGTGACCACGTGGTTGTGTTTTCCTGAAGGTACGGGTTGGGCCCGCTCGTGGATGGTGCGGCCCACTGACAAGTGGAAGTAAAAGGCCGAGAAGAGACAGAAGCGGAGACTAGGGAGAATCCCACCACTTTGCCACTAATTCTTAGGCTGATGCCCTGTTTTCTTTCCACATGTCTCTCTCTGTAAATTTATTTTTTTTAAAAAAAATATAATTATTAACTAATCAATTAATAATCTCGCCTAATAGCACAGTCAAAATGAGAGATGAGATTCATCAGTGCAAAGAAAGGATGAGAGGAGGAACAACACAAGAAACAGAGGCAAATCAGGGGAACAAGAGAAGGCCATGGATGAGGTTAGAGGTCAGTGGTGGAGGGATCCTTATTATTGGTGGTGTTATCATAGCTGCAGCTTTGGCTGCCCGTAGAGGCCATGTTAATAAGCAAAGGAACAAGAGAAAGACAACTCCAGGATCAGGTTATGAACAGTATCACAAAGAGAAGGAAGAGGAGGCGAAAGATGGCAGCATAATCAATGGGTAAGTATATAGTTTTCCATGTTTCTGCTTAAATTGAAGTTTGATTTTGTTGTCTGGTGGTGGTCAATGATATTTGTTTGTTTCTTTTTGTAGGTATGGAGAGATCACAGTTGCTGATGACTTGGTGGAAATGAAGGTAATTTTTTTTTCTGGAGAAAAATTATGGACGAGTATATGTGATTGTTTTAATTTCTTTTTTTTTTTCTCCTGATTTTTTGTTTGTGTTTTTCAGAAGGCTGGATCCATGACTGAGATTGATGAACAATTGTGCTTATCCCAAAGTCATACAGAGGAAAGAGAGGAATGGAAGGAGGATGCAGAGACTGTTGTTGGATTGGACGCATATGAGAGAGTGGAAATGCAAGATGTCAGACAAGAAGTTGGCGAAGAAAAAGTAAGCGCATGCGCTGTAGATGAAGAGAAGAAAAAGGCAAAAGAAGATGATGCTTGTGCTGGAGTAGGAGATGGGGAAAGGGACCAGATATCAGTGAATGGCCATGGTCAATTGTTTGATGAGATGTTGTCTGTCCATGCCAGAAACCAAACAGTCATCCATGTTGAAGATGATTATCAACAAGTAGATGAAGAAGAGCAGATGGAATCCAATACAAAGTTTGTTGCCAATGATGAAGTTTTAGAAGAGAGGGAATCTAGTGGAGAGGAAGCAGAGCCAGTTATTGAGGAGCTTGGGAAAGGAGAAGAGGAAGAAAAGCCGTCTTCTTCAACCTATGTTGTGCTGAGTGATGAAGTGGAAGAAAGTGAATGTGATTGCAGCGAAGAAGGTTGCAACTCCAAGGAGGAAGAAGAACCAGCAACTGAATCCTATCAAGAGAAAACAGAGCCACTTGCAGAGAAAGGAGAAGTTCAATCCAATGAAACCAGTGCAGAGGAAGGAGGGTCATTCTTCAACAATGCTTTGACAAAAGATGAAGAACCTGATGCAAATATTGAAGAAGAAGAAGAAGAAGAAGAAGAAGAAGAAGAAGAGGAAGAAGAAGGAAGTGAATGGAATGGAAGAGATGAAGAATATGACAACAAAGAGGGAGAAAAACAAGCTACTGAATCCTATGAAGAGGAAACAGAGCCAGCTGTGAACATCGATGAAGTACAAGAAGATGTTGAATGTGATGCAAAAGAAGAACCAGCTACTGAACCCTGTGAAGAGGAAACAGGTTCATCGGATGGCTCTGGAGCTTCATCTACAGAGAATGAGGATGCAGTATGGCCTGCTGAAGTGTTAGATCATGATGAAACTAAAGCAGGACAATTAGCCACAACCATGCTGAACAGGCAGATGATGATGATGATGATGATGATGATGACGACTATGGAGAAGAAAAAAGGGAAGGCATTCTTCAATCACATGAACCACTCCCTTCTGGTTCTCGCCGTAGCTCTGGCTCTTGCGCTTCTCTCCTTTCATCTTTCTCGCCTCACTGTTCCTTGAACTGCAAAATGTACCCAGCTTTTTTCTGCGTCTTTCTCAGTGTTGTCTCAAGATGAATGCAATTTTATTCAAAGAGATAACTAAACGTGGAAATTTAAAAAGAACAGAAAAAAAAGAAGTTCACAAGCCTGCCATGAATGGGAAGGTGGTAGCTCCCAACCATTCATTACCCTGAATGAAATTAGCCACACTAAACTGACTGGCCTCGGTGAAATTAATCACTCTGTAGCCAGGCCATTTGACCCTGTTAGTAGTATTAGATCCAGGTCCCCTGTTCTCAAACTCTGCATAGTATAGAGTACTCAATGCAAAGGTCCCATTCCATTCCAACCACCCAGCAGGATCAATCAGACTTCCAATATTTGACCTCAGAATGACTGTCCTTGAAAACTCCTTCCACGGCCGGCCAAGATAAGATTCCACAGTAGACTGCACTGGAAGAAGGTCTTCAGCTGCAGCGATCTTACACTTGTGCAGAACAATGCCAGTGTTCTCATTTGGATCCTCTCTTCCTTGTGCCGTGAAGATGTTCTTCTGTTTTGGACCTGGTTTCCTGGCATAAAGATTACAGAGTTGCATAACCACCGAAGCATCACCGAAGACGAAATCTATAGTGCCATAAATATCACATTCTCTGTAGAACTGGCGGAGTGAGTGAACATAGAGTGTGTCTTGGTAGCCAACGAAGCTACATAGATAGAACGCCGACAAATCAGAGCCACTTCTCACTGCCACTGCTTGATGGTTCTCATACCCTGCTGAATTCTCTACTGTTATCCCTTTGGCCAGGAATCCAGCACCAACCACAGCTGCATTCATTCATAAAGCTGTCAGCTTTGTTTCAGAGAATCTAAGAAGAAGAAGAAGAAGAAGACGAGATGCATACCGAGAGTGGCTGAGCGGAAAGTGGTCCAGCCTTGGCCGACACTCCGGTTAGCTTTGATGACAGTCTTGCCAATGCCGTCGCCGATGAACATCAAGTTGGTCTTGGACTTGTTAACCTCAACGTTCTCAAAATAAGCACCGGCTTTGATATAGATAATGAACCTCGTCTTAGATTTGTCCGGCGCCGCGGCAACGGCCTCTCCGATGGTAGTGAAGTTCCCAGTGCCATCCTTGGCCACCACTATATTGGCATTCGTTGTATTTCCGGCGGACTGCAGGAGTTTCCGGTCACCGGACTTGATCCACTCCGGGAAGCCTCCGACTACCCTGCCATACCCTTCGAGTGCTTCCCTTCGCTTCTTTCTCTTTGAGATCCTTTTCACCATGGCGAGGGAGTTGCTGACGAGGTGGGCGATGTGGCGGAGCTTGTGTTCGATCTTCGGACGGAGGCTGTCGTCGAGGACGTGAGAAAAGCCGTCTAAGCAAGTGAACTGGTTGGCAATGGCAGAGCTGAGGAAGGACTCGACGTCGTCTTTGTGGGAGGAGGCGTTGATGCGAAGGTCGGAGAGGACATTGCGGAAGGCGTCGACGGTGTTGTCGAAGAGCTCCAGGCAGTCGGAGAGGGCAAGTTGTTGGCGGAAATCAAGGTGGCGGTGGTGGAGGAAGTTGGTGCAGTTACG
Organism: Dioscorea dumetorum; assembly: GCA_902712375.1. Lineage (NCBI taxonomy): Eukaryota > Viridiplantae > Streptophyta > Magnoliopsida > Dioscoreales > Dioscoreaceae > Dioscorea > Dioscorea dumetorum. Next base: position 118,381 of record CACTHL010000328.1, read on the forward strand.
AGACGAGTCGTGGACCTCGTTGGTGGTCCGGTTGATGAGGGAGGAGATGATTTGGGGGATGGTTTTGGAGGCGAGGTTGGGAATGGAGGAGAGGGAGGAGACGCAGAGGTCTCGGTAGAGTGTGCCTTCGCAGTGGGCTTCGGCTGTGTTTAGGGTTTGGAGGTGGGAGTGGTGGTGGAGGAGGAGATGGGGAGTGGTGGTGGTGGTGGAGAATGGCATCCTTGTTGAGGACGACGAGGAGGAGGAGGAGGAGAAGAGGAAGAAGAGAAGGAGAAGCAGGCATGAGAATAGAATGGCTGAGAAGATGAGCTTCGATGCTCTTCCTCTGCAGCCATTGATAATGGAAGCCATTGTTGAGAGAGCTCAGAGCTCAGAGAGGAATGAGGAAGGAGGAGGAGACCATGAAGTGTATTTATAACTGATTTATTTATTTATTTATTTGTTTGTTTATAAATGATTTATTTTTTCCAGTATTTGTTTTTTTTTTTTAAAGGAATTTTGTGTTTTATCTTCTGAAAATAAAAATAATAAAAAAAATTAAAGTTTGTCGGTAAAGAGGTTTTTGAATTTTGAACTGTGACTCGACAATCTAGACTCTGAGTTTGTTTATTTATTTATTTATTTATTTCTCTCTGTGATATGCATGCAAAGAATAATAAATATATTTATAAGTGCATTTGAGAAAAGGAAAACTTTTTATGTTTTTATGATCTTTGATATTATGTAAAAGATAATATGTATATATATAATAATTAAATTTTATTAAAAAATATATATATATAGTGCATATATTTTTAGATAATTAAATTTTGTAAATAATTCTGTGCAATAATTCATTAGTGTTTTAATTTGAGAATCTAGTATCCCACAAAAATATACAGCAGACCAACTTTCATAGATGAAAATGTAATAGATATATAAACCATTAAAAAAAAATTATGAAGTGTGTTGCATGCATGGGCCACGTTGCAAAAGTCACACACCAATTTGCCGAATAAAGACAAACGTTCCTGTGATCAAGAAGTCATCACCATCAATCATCAGCTCATCCCCTCCTCAACACCCAAAATAAGTCGTTTTATATATGTATATATATCTATACAATCATCTCTAGAAATGTGTGAACAATGATATTTGATTATTCATAGTGAATCTTTTTATATGGTGTGGTGTTTGGCTAATGATATATAATAAAATTACAAATATGCTAAGAGAGGTTGTGTTTGTTTCCCCGATGTGAAAATCGAAGTAATTGAAGTGGGAACTAATGTTATAATTTCATTTGTTTGGTTTACCAAAGTAGAAACCGAAGTGGGAAAATAATTATTTTCAAAAACTCTTACTTTACTTTTTGATTTTGGGAATTCTTTTTTTTCCCGTAGTGGGTTTTCCGCATTCCACCCCACCAATTTTTATGTTTTTATAAATCTTATATTTTTTTAAATTTGTTTTATGTTTTATTTTTATTCTTTATTGTTTAGTTTTTTATTTTTTATTTTTTATTTTTTTATTTTTAATTTTTGCAACAAAATTAAGATTTTAATTTAAAAAAAACTACATTACATGAAATATAATAAATAATTTATTTATTTATAAACCCTATTTTCTTTTTTTTTTCACCCTTAACAAAGTCAAAAAAATAATTCATAATTTAACATTTCTTTCAACCAAATACATGGAACTAGAGACTTCCAAATGAAAATTTTACTTCAATCGAAATCACACTTCAAGACTGCCATCATTTCAGTGGACCACTACAGAATCAAATACACTCTAAATTTATGACTGCGGTGTAATTTATTTAAATTAAAAAAAATGTGAACATAGTTATATAATATTTGATGAAAATTTTACTTCCTTGATTTGGACCTAGAACTATCATGTTGCAAATTAATGGGCATGTCTATATGTTTTGAGATATTATATATATTATATCAAATGAGTGGCAATTCAAGAAAGAGAGTTCAAGCCACATGGAGGGCCATGCATGTCATGTAGTACCACACGCTTTTCCCTCCATGCCCACACAGTGAATATGATGAACCACCACAAAACTCTCATCGCCTTCTTTCAATGCATATATATCTATCTTTCTCGATAGATTTTATATAATATATGTGTGTGTATATATATTATTTATATCAAGTTTGCATGAAGGATCCAAAGAGGGAGTTGGGTGTGAGGGCTGTGGAGAAGAGGAAGTGCCATGTATATATATATATATATATATTAATGATTAATATATATAATGAGTTATTGAAATTTGGATGGGATTCAGCATTGACGGCTGCCACCGACAGGGTTGTGTCCCTCATCTCACTCATTCAGCCTTTCAATGTCTACCTAATTCCTTTATTTCAAAATTATGGTCGCAATATTTCATATATATATATATATTGAGTATATTATATGTTGTGAAATTGTCACGTGTGACTATGAATCTGATCCAGAATTTTTACTTAGTGGGGGCAAAGTTTATTATATATATATTTTTTATTTTTTATAATTTTAGTTGGTCCAAATAGTGAAAACATCAAAAAGAAAATTTTAACTACATATACAATATAAACAGTGTTGGTATCGTAGACATTGTAAATTTTATTGGTTGTGTTTGCCTTTTCTCTTTTTTTTCTTTTTTTTTGTTTGGACCAAATTGTTCTCTTGATTTTATTTTTTTTAATGAACACAGTTTTTTCTTTTAAAAATTTGTCACATAAAGTTTTAATTTAATTAACTATTTTTGTAAAAAAATTTATAATTAATTTATTTATTTCAGTAGCAGCGTTACATGCTGTCAACCAAATATAGTAAACTTTTCATATATATAATTTTCTAAAAAAACATTTTATAAGTTAAAAGGACAGCAACTTGGAACTGCACATAAAATGTTGAATTTTTTTATATATAAAAAAAAAATAAAGAAAACAAAACATAAATGGATCATGCATGCTGGTTGTCTGTTTTTTTTTGAATATTTATAAGCTCAAAGTTAATGAATTTGGTTGGGGAATGAATAAACGGTTCCTTTTGTTTTCTTTTTTAAATTGAGTGTGAGATCTAGAGCAGAGATTGTTGAGAGCCAGAGATGCCATGCCAGATTTAAAAAGCCTTTCCTCCTTTAAAGAATCCATGTGATGTGCGTGCAAAGCATGTGAACTCATGAATTCCTTCACAAAGGAGCTGATCATGGCTAAGCCATGAGCCTATCAATTGAGTTTCTTTGTGGTTCGTCGACCTGCTAATCTTTTAGAAGCCAACATGGTATACATGTTGGGTATGTGAAGTCTGATGTATGTTCTAGCACGAATTCATTTTTTTTCCCTATAAAAATTTTAATTAAAGTTCATTTTTTTTCTATAAATATCTTTGTAATTATAAAACCCTATTTTTTGTGAGTGAAAAAAATCAATGTTAGGCGGCTGTGGATGTAGACCTTTAAGACCGAACCACATAAAATTTTTGTATTTTTATGTGTGTGTATTTTTTGTGTTGCACTCATACATAATTATATATAATATATGGGCAAATGAATACGGGTATTATAGCACCCATGTCCATATCTATACTCACACAATTTTATACGTGTTTACTAATACTTGAACATAATCCAATCATGCGGTTATTTATCTTGCCCACCATGGATAATTTGTGGGGATCCATTGAGTTTGGATCCATCTGTCATGTCATCCTTATTCACTGGATCAAACTTTGTTGACTATATACAAAAGTTTAAATTTAAAACTATTTACTTAAAAAAATTGATACTTCACCACTTAAACAGAAATATATATATATATACAATGAAAAAGTTGAGAATGGTAGTATATTCTTATAAAAATCATACTTATTTATATATTTCTTTAAAAAGTTTTTATTTGTTTGTATATTTTTATAGTTAAAATATATATTTACAAATTTTATAAATATATATATTTATTCTTTTATTTTTCAAAATGAATATAGAGAAGAGAATGCAAAAATGATTTATTTTTTAGTTAATTTTCGGTTTAATTTTTCGGATTTGATTCCATTGGTATTCTTAGGCGGCATTTTCAGGCCCATGCAACAGCCCAACAAAGCCCATTTGAAGCCCAAGACCGATACACAGTGAAAATACATCACTTACCGCACATCTTGTGTTGAGATTCGCGTCGTATTTAATTAAAGTAACTCCATAATTATAATAATATAATTATGAGTAATAGTTATACTTAAAGAAGGTCCTTTTTATTGGGAAAGCGAAGCCCTTGCTTCCCTTCGCTCGCTCTATCGTCCATGGCTGCATCTTCGTCATCGGAGGCCTCGTCCTCATCGCCGTCGGAAGCTTCTTCGTCGTCAACCAGAAGAGATCGTCGACGCCGAAGGCGTCGAAGCGGCGGAGATAAGGGCGCCCTCAAGGTACGCAAGGATCGAAGCTCGCGAACGAAGCGCCGCCGTAGGCGCCGATCTCCTAGGGATTCTTCTTATTCGGACACCGATAATCACAGGTGAGCCTCGATTCTTTCTCTATCTGTTTCTTTTGTTTCCTAATCTAGGGTTTTGGATGAGATTGCTTTAGTTGCTGTTTGTAATGCTTTGGATTTGTTTTTTCAATTCCATGCTCGGAGTATGATTTTCTTATTATTGGTTGAATAATTGTGTTGTAATTTGATTCTTAAAAAGAAGAAGAAAATAATGGAAGGAAATGATTCGATCAAGATTTTGGGATCCGGTGTTGTATTCTATAGTAAATTTTAGAATTTTCTTTTCTTTTTTGGTGTAGTGTTGATCTAAACACTCTTGTATTGTGTTTTTGGATGGTTGGGAAATGATTGAATATGCTAGTGCATGCTTTTTGTTTCAATCCAAATCAAGCAAAATGGGATTTTAGCAATAAAAAGGGGCTTCCCTGCTAGAGTTTGTTGAGCTTAGTTTTGTACAATTATTAAAATAACAAGGAAAGAAAGAAAATATGGAATCTTGTCTTATGGTCGGAGTGGTTACAAAGTTTGTTCAATTGTTTTTGTTGTTTGTTTGTTCTAGCCAAAATTGGATTTTCTATGGATTTATTGGACCTCTAGTGTCTGTATTTCTTTCCTTTTTTTTTATGAAAAATAGTGTCTGTGTTTCTTGCGCATTGCTTTAGTTTTGGACTTGTTAGAGTGCTTTCAATCTTTCGGATTTGTATTTTACCTGATAACATATGGTGAACGCCCTTTGTAAGTTTCCAGTTATAGTGAAAGCTCCTCTGACAGTGAGTATGAGGCTTCTAAACATTCAAGGAAGCACAAGCAGAATGAAAAATCAAAGAAGGTGGGTGTTGGTTGTCTAACTTGATTCTATATGCTAGTTTTTCTTATTATTGTTATTGTTGTTGCTGTTGATATTTAATCACTTGAAACAATTTCTTCAAAATTTATTTTCTAGGCCAAAGAGAAGGATAGAAGCAAGAGTCTCCGGCACAAACGTGACAAAGAAAAACTCAAAGAGGTAGGTTACTAGTAGTTTCTTTGCTTTTCGTTTGTATTCTTTCAATATTTATGATTTTAGGTGCATATGGTTGCTAATTGGCAAGGCAGCTCTTACATCACAACTTACAAATGATAGGATAGATTTAGTTCTGGTGCTATGTTGAACATGCTTCCTTTAAAATAAAATGCATTATCAAGCCAGAATCTATCTGCATATGAATGACTTGGATCATAACATAATTCATGCAGACAACTTTATATTAACTTGCCTTGTTTTTTGCCATTCGTTTTCATATATAGAAGAGCAAACAAATTTAAATTTGATTTTGAAGTTTTTTACATATAAGGTACTTATATCACTTGTTGCCTCTTGTGGGGTTGGCTCTTTGACATTGGAGCTGGGGTCTGTTGTCGGGTGATTGAATGTGTAATGTTTCTGTTGGGTATAATCTCGTATTGGTGATTATCTGGCAATGGGAGATACATATAGAAGAAGCAGAGTGAGAGGGCTAGTAGTCCAATACAACTTTCCAAGGTACTTGAATCAAGCATTGTTACTGAAACTGATCACCATATGTTGTTGCAGTTTTGTATTTCTGAATATTTTTTTTCTTTTGCATTTGTTACTGCAGTTCCTTGCCCGTGATAAAGAAGATGGTGTTCGGCGCAGTGCTGTTTCTGGTAAAAAGGTGAGTTTTTTTTTTCTTTTGTCAGATGGTTATTTTCATTAAATCCCATATCTCATTGAATGTATACTTTGCCTTGCTTAGATTCTATTGAAGCTGGATAAAACGAAGGAAGATAAATTGGCAGAGACCAACCGCAGTGAGTTGCTCAAATTTTTGAATGCAAGTTACGATTGATCAGCCACAATTTTGGCAAGCATCAGCTGAAGGGAATTGTTGCATGTTCTGGGCGAGATTTTTCATTGGAGATTTAATTACCCATTTGCAAATTGAAGTCTTTTATTGTACTTAAAACTCCGGAATTATAACCTTCTTATGTCATACCAGTCTTTACAATCATCTGTCATGTATTTGTTTAGATAAACTTGATTTTAAGCTGTCTTATGGTAATGCTCTGCTGACATCTTTTTGTTTGACATGTTCTACTCCCTGCCTTCACAAATGGTGATACAATGTATAAACCATCAGAAACCATGAATGAGAACCTGAATCAGAAACTTTATTTAACCGTTTAAAAATGTTGAAGACTACAAGCAAAATAATAATATATTAATCCCAATAAAATAAAAATAAAAGTTTTGGTATGAAAGTTCAACATGAGAAAATCACTAGGGTGGTGGGAAGGCATCAGTGAAGGACTGGAGCTGCTTCTAAGTGGGGCTAACACTACCACCCCTGCTGATCTTGAGGGCCTCCAAAGTCTTTTGAATCTCCAAAGTCATGGCACTGTCCACACTCCCTGAAGATATCTTTCTGTGAGACTTCTGCAAATGAAGCTTAAGTGAGCTGCTGCTTAGCCCTGCATTTTTCCCACATATTGGGCATACCTTCATCATCGGCCTCCTCTGCTGCCACTCCATCGAAGCTTTCCCGTGTAGTCTTTTATCCAAATCAAGCAGAGTCTTCGCGAAACCGTCGTTTGGTTGTGCTCGTCTATGCACCTTCTTTAACTTGTTCCATGCTTGCAACAATGTGTTTCCCCTGAAGAGAGCAAACAAACATATAATTCTTGTTAAGTGCCATATATCAGTAGTAGTTGCAGGGCAAAATGTCACTTGCTTTCTCAACATCAAGTATGCGAGAACAACTGTGGCGCTCCTGCTTCTCCCTTCAAAACAATGAACCAAGACCTTCCCTCCCATGTACTCAACGCAGTCGATGAAATCAGAAGCCTCTTCAAAGAGATCGGCAATGTCTTCATCTTCGTTATCAGTGATCTTCATAAATATTACAAGCAGACATCAATGAATGAACCGTTTTGGATGTGTCACAGAATGCTCTGGTACAATACAGACAGTTAAAGCTTACCGAGAAGTTCTGGTAGTTGAACATGTCAGGATACTGAGAATCTGATTGTCCAATTTCATTTGAGCACAAGCACATTATGTGGGTGATCCCCAAGTGCTGCAGGGTGTACAAAGACCTCGCAGCCAAAGCTCCACCGATGAAAAGATTGCTGGCAATAAGAGATGGTCTTTCAGTATTAGCAGCATCAGATACCAAGGCTATTCTCTCAAGGATATGTTCAAGTCTAACCTGCAAAAAAGAAAATAAAACAAATTAATGGTCTATTACTAGTTTCTCCATGTAAAAGGTGAGCCAGATGAGATACCAGCAGCTACCTTCAACTCATAAGCATCGATGATGATGTTATTGTCATTGCCTTCGAAGAAGCCGGTGTTAAAATTGTTATCCTGACAGAGTTTAATAACATCAGTCCTGAGCAGTTCACTCCATTGTTCCAGCTCTTTATTCAGTTCGACATCTACCTACAAGCAGCACATAAACTACTTGTAAAATTAAAGAGGAAGAAGAATCACAAATATTTAAACAAAAGATTTCCCAACCTTGGAGAACTTATTGAAATCACGAAGCCTCATGGTTAATCTCAGGCTCCGTTGGGTGTCTCCATTTCCTTTAGAATATCTACCATTCCAATTCTCGCGAGAGATCGGAGAATTCATATCAAGGCTATCATGACGTCGTGGAGGCGGAGACCTATAAGCATATTTTTGAGCATCATAGTCACTAAACTCTGCATTTATTTCCTGTGTTGCCCTTTCCTTGCATGCCGGCGAGAAATAATTGAAAGCACAACCAGCAGAATCCGATGGAGAGTCACAAGCCCCAGGTTCATCCTTCTCTGACTCACCAGAACTTTTGCTAATTATCGGCAAGAGAACTCTAAACAAGCCATCCAGTTTCTGGTAAACGGTAAGAAGAAATATATGAAAGCCTTGCAAGTCTCTCAGAGCTGCACGAAATCCTACACGAAACTCTCGAACAACTGCTGCCATGTCAGTATCGGATAGAGAGGAACATGAATCTGTTATCACTAAATCATCAGTGGAAGGAAATCCCAGTTTCCCACCAGATACTTCATATAGTAGATTGGAAGAAAACTCGGCATTGTTAAGCATGAGTTCGACCACCTTTGGATAATATTCTTGATCTTTAACCCTTTTTCCTGCCGGAGGCCGGCGAGGTACTACAGAGTCAATAGCAACAATATGAGAATCCCCAATTGCAGTTACACTTGCATTTGATGATACTTCACTTGGTGTGGATCTGTGCTGGCCAATCTCAGCAACTGCATCAGAACTGAGGGACATCTGGTCAGGTTTATGGTGGCCTACTCTCCCACTAATTGAATTTGATCTTCTCTCTTTCTGGATATATTGAATCATCCTTGGGTTGTAAATCTTAGTCGTAGAATCATAGGCATTATAGAATGCATCCATGTTTGCAGAGATGACATTGCTAGCAAATAAGAGATTTTCAGAGTTGCCACGCCAACCAAGCTGACGACATGGAAGTCTATCTTCATTTCTAAGGATGAGGTCCAATACAAAGACCCTGCCAAGAGCTGCAGCAGTGTTTTCGGCAGCTTCTTGTGAGCGAAATGCGCCTGAATTCTCTAGCAGAGGCGAGCCATGTATATAACTGTGACAATTAGCAGTGCGATAAAAAAAATATATATATAAGCAAATCACACGAAAACAGTTAGGTACGCTAAAAGTGAAATTTCTAACAAGAAGATGAGGTGGTGCATATACTTCATTAGAAAAAGACATCGACTCAATTCAAGAGCTTCCAACAACTCTGAGCATGTTAATTCACCTACTTCATCACCAACAGAGATCGCAATGTCCCTCGCTTTCTCAGTTGCATCCTTGATGCATTGCCATTCAGTGCTAGAATTATGAACTACTCTGGCCTGATGACATTCACACTTAGTAGCAATATAATCACACAATGATGAAGATCAAAATGGCAAGTTTCAAAGCATTAATACTAACTACACACTTGAGGTGTGCGCACTCCAAGCCATTTTGCAAATTCATAACCGAGGCGTTCTGATTGTGTGGCCATTCGAGAAGTTGAAAACTTGATCACTGCCGCAGCTTCATTCGGTGAAAGATCATCACTGCTCATAGTGTTAAACAGAGCATAGAAAACAACACCTCCAGAATTCACAGTCACCTACAGATGCAAATCATTCAGAAAATTTAAGCAACCAATGCACATGAGATCATCAATCATGCCAAAAATTGCAACTTGCCAGGAATAATAGAAGAGGAATACCTCTAGAGCTTTATTCAATTCATCCTCAGAATGATCAGCATTGGTGGTATACTTGGTATGATGCAAGGATGAGAGAGCATCCCATGAGAATGATTCTGATTCAATATCAAGCATGGAAGCATTGCCCAGCCTTTCCCACAAGCTTATCTCCGGAGCCTGATGACAAGGCTCCGGCTTTACCAATTCCGCACTAGATTCCAGTAATTCAGGACCTGGGGAGCTGAAGAAATTAAAAAGGCTCAAATCAATGGAGATAGATCTAAGAAATATAGGAGCTTTGGAGGAATGGGAGTTCACCAGGGGGAAGTGGGCATGGTGTCAGGGTGATTGCGAGGGCGATGAGGAGAGCCGGAGGCCGGAAGCCTGCCGCTGCGCTTACGGACAAACGCTACCCATTCTTCGAATGAGTGCCCTGGCCCTGGCCCTGGCACCACCTCTCCAAGCAGATGCCATGCCTCCTTGAGAAACCGAACAAGAGAAAAAGAGAGAGCTTGGAGAAGAATGCAAGAGATGAAAGAAAGAAAGAAAGAGATGAAAGAAAGATGGGAAAGGGAAAGGAGTACCTGATGGTTGATTGAGGAGGAGGAGGTGGTGGTGGAGGAGGTGGAGGAGGAGGAGGAGGAGAGGCCCTTTTGGTGATGGTGGGCCATGAGAGAGAGAGGCAAAGGAGGTGGGGATCAGGACTTTTGTTTTAAAAAACAGTGCCATGGAAGCCGTTTCCTTTCCCTATTCCTCCAACCCACCATTGGTGCTCATTGTGCCCGCTTTTCTCTCCATGGTTGACACCTTTCTACACACACACACACACACACACACACACACAGAAGAAGAAGAAGAGAGCTTTTCTTTACTCTACTAATTTCTTCATGAATTGTCATGAGATTAAAAACAGAGGAAAATGCAAACAAACAGAACAAAAAAGAGGATTTTTTTTTTTTTGTGTTTTGCCCCTTCATTTATTCTGCTTGATTTGCTTCCAAATAACAACAATCATGAGAAACCAAATTTATAGCTTTATCTGATTTATATCTGAAACATCATGAGATTAAGCAATAGAGACCTAAGTGCAAACAAGAAAAATAGGATTTTTTTTCCCTCCTTCATCAACACCATTAGTCATTCATAAAACAAGTTCCTTTCCCAAAAAAGGCACCAAGTTTACTTCTTTTTCTGATTTTTGCATCAAATATCATTTGATGAAACAGAGAAACAAAATTAAGAAAAAAAAATTCAATCACTTAATAATCACCATCGCATGCAAACAATGAAAAGCTGCAGACATTACGCAGAGCACCTTTCCCATTTTCCACTCATTATATATAGATAGATATATAATGAAAATTGATTGAAGATTAAACGGGTGGTACTGAAGGAGTATAAGCAGCAGGATTAGCTCGGCAAATAGGACAGGTAGAATGTGAGATCAACCACTTATCAATACAACTCAAATGAAACTTATGGTTGCACTTTGGAAGTCTCCTTCCCTCCTGTCCATCTTTAAACTCCCCCAAACAAATCACACACTCAAGCTTCTCCATTGTCTTCTCTGAATACACAAACACTGGTATTGACTCCATTGATCCAACTCTATTCACATCAATCTCAATAACAACAACATTACTACTACTACTACTACTAATAGTAGTACTATTAGTAGTAGTATTAGTAGTATTAGTACTAGTTGTGGAGTTAGTGACCGATGTCGATGATGTGATATTCCGGTGGCATCGGTTGGGCCGACGCAAAAAGCAACCGGCACACCAGAGAATGGTAAACAAGACAATGAAGAAGAAACAGAGGAAAATATAGATCAAAATCTTTGGTGCTTGAGCAATGCTGCCATTTTGATTGTAAGGACTACTAGTAGTTTGGATGTAATACTGAGTTGGTCTGTACGCGGCTATTGTCATTGCTTTGTTGGATTGTTTGAGGACATGCAATTGGGTTTGCATGGTTCTTGGCTCTTTATAAAAGGATGGCAAAGGGAGACTTTGGAAGTCATTGATTATTTGGTTGTGTCTTTGCTATGCAGTTTCTTTGTTGTGCGTTTTCACGCGTAAAGGGAAATTTTTGGCCATTGACTCGTGGACTTAATTAATGGCGTCATTATATATTATTGCAAGATCGGGTTGATTTCATGGTTGAACCTTCTAGGAATCGGGTTCTTGCACGGTGCGTGTTTGTCCAGGATTGTCCCTCCGGTTTTAACCTCTTTTTTTTTCAAGTATTTCTACCTTTTATATTTTGTTGTGAACGTTCGTTCAAATTAATATTTCAATATGTTTCATATATTATTTAAAATTACTTTTGTATATATATATATATATATATATAATACTGTGAATTGATAAAAGAATAATCTTGTTGGTTTAACAATTAGTTTTTTTTTTAAGCACACTATGATAAGCGCTAGTCAGACATACACAAATATTAAACAAGCTCAACAAGTAGTTGTGTCTTTATCATGTTTAGGTTTTTGGGTTCGATTTTAGATTTTTTAAAATAAATATCTTAGATAAAAGACTCAATATTAATTGATCAATATATCTTTATGGTGGTTTAACAATTTGTGTGAGAGTTATCATTTTCAGTATTTTGTGAATAACAACTTTTGTTTTCAATAATTGAGTTTTTTTTTTTTGCATTTCAGATTGCAGTAGACCAAGAAATTAAGGTGGCTTGAAAAAATAAAAATGATATTTTTAAATTGATAAAAAATATTAGATATTTTTATTTTAATATTTTTTTTATAACGTGTGCGATTATCTTACTTTATCTACATATGTGTCTGCAACTTGTTATTAATATCATTTTTATTTTAATTTTTTTTACGTAATTGGATTCCTATGAGTTAAAAATCAGATTGGGTGTGTATCAAAATAATACTCTAACTATATATATATATATATATATATATATATATATATATATAAGTGAATAACCGAAAAATTAAGTAAAATGGTGGTAGTTTAGTTAAGAACTTTAAAATATATTTAAATAATTGTGAGTGGAGTATAAATTGAGTTGACCAAGATTTACTTTGGGTCATGATTTAATCTTGATGCTCTTTAAGTGCAATTTGATCACTTAAGTTCTTTATGGATTAAATAAGTCTATAATTAGCTCAATACCTTCATTATCAACAAAGATCTTAAAAAATTCTCATAACTCAAAAAATCGCATAACTCATACATTTGACACTTTTTTGAATTAAATCAAATAGAATTTGAGTTACAAATTCTAACCATGTAAATTTGTCAATAATTTTCAATTATCATTTCGCCATCTGGGTTAGGTTGTGATTGAATTTTCTTTAATAAACTAAATTCATTTCCGTCAAAAATCCTTATCTCAAATCAATCAATCTATGTTATCATGATCACTAGCTCATTCTAATTTAAACAAAAACATTTCTATTGGAGTTATTCAACTGATGTTTGATTAATATGGTACTAATCACTAATCTCTTCTATAACACTGATAATTATATAAACTTGATTTTAACCCATTCATTCAGATAACGTTATCCAAATTAATAAAGTCTGCCGTCGTCAGACTATATATATATACATACACTAGTGATCGAGTTATATTAATAAACACCGATGAGACTCATATATATAAACAACAAGGTGATTCAATTTCACATATTTGAGATTCTCTAACTTTTATACATATAATCCTTCATTATTTCCAATAGATATATATCAAACAAGCAATACCACGTATTTGAAAGATCAATAGCGAGCACCCTGTATAAAAACACTATTGAAATTAATAGTTTGTTAGGATAAATGAAAAGAATTCCAAGATGTCAATCTGATCTGTATCAACAACATATATATAATGATCATCAGCTTGATCGGACAGCATGCAGCACGACAAAGAGGGCACGTTGCATGAGAATTACGAAACCATTCACGTGCACATGCATGCTGCATGGAACTTATGAGCACAAAGTGCAAGTGCCATGTCCTTCAACTCATGACTCAAACACACGTACACTGCATTCAATCTTCTCACAGATGATGCACTAGCTAGTAGTATTGTCTTTTGCAGATCATATATATATATATATATATCTTTGTGAGGTTGCTGCTAGCTAGCTCTTGTAGTGGTGGTTCCCATCGATCACTAATGCCCAATGCTCATGCATGCACTCTGTAGATTTATTGGCTATTGGTGGTATTTTCCCAATGTATTTGACATCTTTTTCTCTCCCTCTCACACACAAAAGCATCTCTATGATTAGAGGTATTAAATTAATAAAGATTATATATATATAGAGAGAGAGAGAGAGAGAGAGAGATTAATTAAAGTCTTATATTAAAAGAGAAACTTAGGAGAAGGAACTTTGTAGTTACATCAGAGGTGGCGTGTGCACTGGGAGAAAACTGAAAGCTATGGAACCTTGACTTTGTTTCTGCCACTTATTGTAGATGAGAAGAAAGCAAAGGCAAAATGATACAATTGAATTGAATTGAGAATGATGGAAAGCTCTATTTCACCTGCTTAATTTTGGACTAGCGATATCCATACAATGCTATACACCTCCATTCCAATACTTTCCATTCGTCAGTAATATAATTATAAATAAACAAATAATTTAGTAAATGATAATTTTTTTTTTGCATTAATTAAGTCTCTCCTATGCTAAAGTAAAAAAAATTGATAGGAGATATGCTAGCGCCACGTGGCGGATCAGATTGATGACGAAGGAACGGTCACGATGGAGCGGCAGAGAGGACACGTGGCATGGGAAGAGAACCACACGTCGACGCAATCCACGTGGAATACGTGGCGGCAGGGAGGCAGCACACGTGCCTTGTCACCGTCGGCGATCTCGCTCAAACAGACGGCGCACTCGGCGGAGGTCTCGAGCTCTGACTGCGCGACGACGGGGATGGACTTCAACGCCTCGGGATCGAGGCCCCTCTCCTGGGCTCGGCGAAACAAGAAGGCACGGCGCCGGCGACGGAGTGCGTAGAGCCGGAGGTAGAGATGGAAGAAGATGGTCAAGAGGACGGCGACGGTGAACCCCACGGCCACCATCATCGTCACCTTGCTTCTCAACGGCATGCTTGGCCTGCGTATCTGGTCACCGCCGGTGCTTGCATCCATCGTGTAGTGTATATAACTGGGAAGCAGGTCAGCAGCCACCAATGGAGATTCTTTTATAGAAAAGAGTTAGGATAGAGCTACCCGGTTGAAAGGACTATAATGACCTCGAAGATGTAAAACAATTTGAAGGGTGCTTTTGGAAAGTTACATGGGCGGTGTTAACGGCGTTAGGCGGTGTCGGTTAGAGACAGTGAGTGGAAAAAGGTTGGATGTGCATGTACCTATCGACATGGCTGTCGCCATCCATACCCAGTCCTCCCTCTGTGTATCATTTGAGAATCATTAAAGTGATGTTTGCTTTCTTGATTAATATGTGAAACCAGACTTTTAATTGAATGTTTTCTTAATAGACCTTCATTTAATACTTTATTTCTGGTTGTTGGAACACTGATACATGTGAATTAAAACATGATTGGTGATAATGTCTCTTTAATTTAATTAATCTTATTAAATGAGAAAGAAAATTTAAAAACGTCACTCAAAAACCCCACTGTCATCAGTGTCAGGTGATGACATCATCAAATTAAACGAAACAAATTCAAACAGTGTGTTATATTTATTTTTAAAATTTTATTTTTTTTTTAAAAAAATGCATATTCACAAAAAGTAGTATGTAGTAGTACTTCTTTGTACTCGTATAGGTTAACGATGATATAGCGCACCACGTGTACAGATACACGGTTGGAGAGCCTCCACGTGTCAACCAGCCAATGCAGGAGACGGATGCGGACTCACACCCTCCCCCATTTCCAGATCCGCATCCGGTAGCGGCTCATCATAGAATCTCCGGTCCTGGCTCCAAAGCCTCTTATTAAAAGTCAAAACCCTCATGAGCCCCGACGATCCAAACCCTAGCTCATCGAACCTCCTCGGCGGCTCCTCGATCCCTACCATTTCTTCACCGGATGACGAGGTGCAAGCTTCGCATATCAT
Source organism: Dioscorea dumetorum (assembly GCA_902712375.1). Classification (NCBI taxonomy): domain Eukaryota; kingdom Viridiplantae; phylum Streptophyta; class Magnoliopsida; order Dioscoreales; family Dioscoreaceae; genus Dioscorea; species Dioscorea dumetorum. The sequence goes on from CACTHL010000328.1 coordinate 134,156, forward strand.
CAGCTTCGGCGATGGTGCCTCCACGATGGCGCGGCAAAGAGGGCAAGTGGCGTGGTTGAAGAACCACATATCGATGCAATCGACGTGAAATCCATGGCGGCATTTGGGGAGGATCCGAGCTTCTCTCCCTCCTCGACCTCGCTGAGGCAGACGGTGCACTCAATCAGGTCGTCGGATGGGGATCGGAAGGAGATGGGGAGAGATCGGAGGACATCGGGATCAAGGCCGTGGGGGACGAAGGGGGAAGCATGGAAGGGATCGGCGGAGGCGAGAAGAAGAGCGGCTCGGCGACGGCGAGCTCTGCGGAGGAGGTGCATGCGGATGTAGAGGTGGAGGAAGAGCACGATGAGGGTGGCGGCGAAGAGGATGGCGATGACGCTCAGCATGATTTTGCCGGTGAGGGCGTCGCGATCCGGTGATTGTTGCTGTATCTGGATCCGATCACCGCCTTGGAGCTGATCCATTCTCTTAATCCAACTATGAGTTCGATGCTGGGAGGTGAGTGGAACCCTACTTCGCGCTTGCTTTTATATTTATAGGTAATGGCGTTTGTTTGGATTGGTATGCTCTGCGATTCTCGTAACGTGGGCACGCGGGTGGGAAATTGAATACGTTTTCTTGATATGTTGTTACGGATTTGCCCCTTAGAACGCAAACAGGTCGGGTTTGGCTAGTATAATTAATATTTAGTGATATATTGCGAAAAATATATACGAATTAATAAAGTTAAAACTATAATTAAAACTCAATCTGAATTGATTTATAAAAAAAATACTTTTTTTTTTAGTTGAAAACTTTTCATCGGAAGCACTTCTGGTGCTTTAACAAACAAGAGCGCTATCATCTTAAAAAAGTTGCAATTTTTTTAAAAGGATAGAAAACTTAATCTATTTTGTGTATGTTTTTGTTTTTTAAGTGTGAAAAAGAAATTAGATTTTTTTTAAAGATTTGTTTAATTTTTAAGTCAATTCAAAGTAATTTTTCACAACATAAATTTACCATTAGATAAGAGTTAAAATTTGAATTAGTTAATACTAATTAAAAGAATGAAATATTTAGCAAACATTGCCTAGTATTTAATAAATTTTATTTTATAATAATGTTTAACTATTAAAAAATATTGTTAACAAGTAAATTCTAAAAATGATTAATATTAGTAAACAGATATTATTATCTCAAAAGTCGGATTTAAATGGTGGGAGGGTAGATTAGGGAACAAAGAGAGAGAGAATAGTGTCAGTTGGTAGACTCCGTGATGAACACGACGCGTTGTAGGGGATGCAGTACGATAAATGTTGACCCAGTAAAGACGAGGTTTGATGGGGGTTTGGTGCTGTGAGTCCAAACTTTAGGGACTAAACCTGATAGCGTTTTATTCACGGACTTGATTAGATTCTGCAGGACGCCTTCATGGCCTGGCCTGCCAAGCTGGAGGGCATGCTGCGTGCGTGTCACTTTCGTTTTTTTATTAAGTTTGACAACATTTGTGTTTCCTTTTAGAATCGTGCCAGTCTCTTAAATCTTCCACTCCGTTGCAAGAGGCATCAAACCAATAATCGGTCAGTTCTTTGTGCTGACAAAAAAACACCGGAATCGCATGGGCAAAGTTTTATTGTTGTCTTAATGATATATCAAGGTGGCATTTATTTAAGTCAAAAAATGTATGGTATGAAGAAGATTTAACAGCCTATTTAATCCTTTTATTATAGTTAATTTTTCCTTTTAGTCCAGTTTTCCGCTGAAATTCTCAATTTTCACGATGACTCTTTGTTTTTTTTCGTCTAAAATGTTGACATGGCATTAATAATTTTTAAAATATTAGGTGGAATACATGAACACTTCCTCCGGTGTTCTAAATTTATCTATTTAGTCTTATTTAAATTTTAATGTTTTAGTTGAGTAAATATTACTTTAGGTCATCGACCAATAGTCATTTATCACTTTGTATCAAAATGATTATCTAATTTCAATTTGGTTTATTACAAGAAATTCCCGATGTAAATGTGGGATTAATGCTGATTGTACATGTCAACGGTTTGAATGACATAAAATGTGATCAAATAGCAATTTCTAACTACATTTCATTAAGTAATGACCATTTTGATACAAATTAAAATTTAATACCCAAAATAATAATTTGGTATATTTTAGTAACCCACAATAATATTTACCATGTTTTAATCTCTCTATTTCTTGATTGAGCTGTCAGTTTTTAAATCTTAGCCTCTAAATTTTCATAAAGGATAAAGGATAGTGATATAGCTCAATTAAAAGCATTTTGGGACTAAAAAATTACACTATAAATAAATGTAATAAAAAAATAAAATTAAAAATATAGAGATTATTTAAAAAATTACACCAAAATCTTAACCTAGATTTGGCATAGATTAATACCACATCAACATGAACCATAATAGAATGAGTAAATAAGATATCTACAAAGAAACTAGCCACTGGCGTTTGCCCTGAAACGTTGAAAATCAATGCCCTGAAGGGGAGATATCAAGAAGAGTACCAAGAGTGAATTGGTAGGAACACAAGAACCAATTGCCTGAATTAATATATTACTGAATGAATTGTCTGCACTTTCATAAAACATAAGACCATATCATGTCAGTACAATCATACCATCTTTAGATAACAGATTTCATGAATATTACTTTCGACAATAGATTGGAGTGTTTCATATAAGGAAAGAACCAATTGACGAATTAAATCAAAATTTTAACCAAACAAATTCTAGCTAGCAGGCGAAGGTCAATGGTTGAAGACATTCAAGTGGTTAAGAACCAGAAAAAAAAGAAGCAAACCTCATTAAAGCCATAAATCTAAAACACACCAGAGACAGATCAGTAAAAGTGAAGCTGAACTCAAAAGGTAATAACATGACAAGGTTATGGATGTGTTTGTAACAAAAACTTGCAGTAATAGAAAAACCTCCCATACACCAACAAAACATCTGGATAAAATAAATGTCATTCCATAAGACTTTCAAACAAAGCTTAATTTTCTAGTAATGCTATCTAGCAATTTTAAGTCTTCCTGGCTCACTTCTTTGATTTCTTGGGGGCTCTGCAAAGAAATTCAGGTCTGTGACATTAGCACAACAACCGAAGGTGACAAATGAACCCAAAATAAACAGTACTTACTCTGCAGCCGGAGCAGGAGGTGCTACTGCTGTTGGAGCTCTCTCGCCAGGACCCTGTATCAATATAATATTAGGAACCCCAAATGTAGCTTTGATATATTACTACCTAATTTACAAGCAAAATAAAACCGTGCACAGTCAAGCCTAATAGTCAATGAAAGGGGAATAAAATAACATGATCAATTTATTCTTCAAACAGATATCCCACAAAACTCCTCAGGATAGATGAACAAATGCATGTAAACACTGATTGTTGAATTCAGTGTTCAAATAATGAGTTTTTTCCATTGAGTGAACTTGCATGGAAACCCATAAAAGTGGTATAACGCAGCACTCCAAATAAAAAAAAAACATTGTTAAGAAATGTAATAGAATAAGAGCATTAAGAACTATATCTCACCTGTGCCAATCGTTCTTCTCTCCTGGCAATCTTCCTTTCCCGGCTAGCCTTGCTCTTAGCACGCTTAGCTTCAAACTGGTCAGATAGAGTCTTCTCCCTTGCCTTTTCAGCCTTGGACTTGTGAATACTTTCCATCAGCACCCTCTTGTTCTTAAAGACATTACCCTTCACCTTCATGTACATGTCATGATACATGTGTTTGTCAATCTTCTTCGATTCCCTATACTTGCGCAGCAGACGCCTCAGGACTCGCATTCTCCTCATCCAAAGAATCTTAGTTGGCAGCCTAGCTTCCCTGGTACCCTTGCGCTTACCTATATTAATAACAACAATTTATAAGGCATCACAGTTAGAGGTGCAGAATTGAATAAATATCACAGGTCATTTACCATATCCAGAATGACGTCCTTTCCTCTTAGCTTCAAGGGCTCGGCGAGCACGAGACCGAGAGTGGATCTTAGTTGGTTTCCGGATAACAAACCCATCCTTAACCAGCTTTCTGATATTCTGGCCTGTATTTCACAGCCATAAACCAACAAGCGATGACCATAAATCAAATTGGTTAATCAATCATATGAAATCCTACTAGCAACCAATTAACAAAAAGCATTAACATTTAAGAGAGAACCATGAAGTGATAATAGGGACGCAAACAAGGAGCTAATATAATTGAGAAACTAAAAACGGGTAAATTAGAGAGTACCCTGCCTTGCAAACTACTGTGTAACAATGGGAACCCAAGCAGTGAACAACTAAATTTGAGAAACCAAAGCCTAATGAATAAACCTCGCCTCGATGTTCATGATTTAATTATAGAGATGCAAACAATGAATACCAAAGATTGAGAAACTAAAAGCTGGCACCGGTGATGAATGCTAATGATGCTCAGACACTTCGACGAGTAACATAGATTGAAAGATGAAACTAATCACATCGCAATAAACTTCAAAAGGTTATGGTATCAGGCCAATCATGGATTCTTCTTTCCCCATAGTGATTGGTGCAAAAGGGTTTGCATAAATAAAACATTAATTTGATCTAATACCTTAAAAGCCAGTGATTGACATCACTGGTTACGATCATGCGGCAATTAGAGATAAAATCAACATACAAAACATGGAACAAGATAATGTCTAAAAAGCCCGTCGAAAACCAAGAAGCAATAAAGAGACTAACCACGAGATAGAGACGGAAAAAAGGAGAGAGCTTACGAGAATTGGCCATGGAGATCTCGTTAGTTTCATTGGGATCGAGCCAGACCTTGCCCTTGCCGCACTTTAGAACACTAGCGGCCAGCCGCTTCTGAAGCTTGAGAGACACCATCGTCGTCTCCTCTTCCGATCCCGTGCTAGGGTTTCTCCGGAGAATGGGAATGGCGGCGAAGTTTCTGTTTTATAGTATTTTTTTTCCTAGGGTTTGCATCAACACTGGAGTTATTGGGCTGGGCCAACCAGTTAATTTGGCATGGATGGGGGGCCCAATACTCTTAACCCACTTGCTTTAATCGTCTTAATTTATGAAACTAAAAATATATTAAAATTATAATTTATTTTCCTTCAAAAAAAAAAAAACAAAATCACAAACATGTATCACATATAAACTGATGTCACTAATCGTTGTTTAGATAATGTACACTATATGATTTCAATTATCTTCAAAATGTACAGATCTATAAACCATATCTTATTAGAAAGAATACAATATTATAAAAATAAAAAAAATTTAAATAAAAAAACTAAAACAAAAGGCACGATAATTTTAAAAAAAATAAGAAAAATACATCCACCGGATATGGGTAGATAAAAAATAAACTGATAAATAATAAAAATCGTAGAAGTGGACCGATTGCAACCGAAGTCAAGTGGTTGGTTTGAATAAATCAGCTTGGGAGTCATTGAATTTTTTTTGTTGTAAACATGAGGGTTTTCATAGAATTAAGACTCCTTTTTATTGTCACGATGTGATGATGCTAATGCATGAAAACCTCGAGATTATTCCATTTCAATCAAATTTGATTAATCTAAATAAACAATATGGAAAGAATTATTTTAGCTTAAAAAAAACACATAAAAAAAGCCCTTTTATTGATGAGTAATGGATCTCATTCAAAGATCAAGTACTCATTTGCCACATAATTGGACATCATCTCCCAAAAGGAGTGAAAATAGATACCACAGTTATCCTAGTTTAAGAAATTGTACAGCATGGCAAATCGGAGAAATAATCCCATGCACTCGGGTCGATGGAATTAAATAGTCTTGGTTTTTAAAAATTATTATTTTTTTATTTTAAATTATTTTTATTATTTTAAAAATTATAATAAATTAAAATATTATTTTTTAAATCGGTTCCACGGATGATCCCACTCACCGGAGTCTGTGGGATCATCACTGGGCAAATTCAAAGCTTGCCATTGCATAGCAAGAGCTAAAAATTGAAGCCAAATCAACCAATATGACATTGAATAATCCAAAGAGGAAAGCTTTGAAGAAAATGATTGATGTTAGATAACTCAATCAATCTGATTAAAATACTCCCAAAGAGATCAAATATGGGCATGATATCAACTTATGTAGTGTTTGGATGTAAGGATATTGTATTTTATGGATGGAGGATATCCATGGATATGGATGAAAATATCCATGTTTAAATGTTTGGTTGGATGGATTTCATAGTAAGGACATGATTTAATAAATAATTTTTAAAAATATTTTTAAATTGTTAAATTTGGATGATTAGAGAAATTTATTTTTAAAATATTTTAATTAAGTATTTGATTTAAATAACGGGATGAGCGACGTCTCACCAAATCATCTAATTTTCAGGGGATGGAAGACATCCCCATCCGTAAAACCAAATAACATGACCCCCGGATACCCCATCCCGGGATATCCCCAGGTTTCCAAACACTACTTTATAATAAGGTCGGGCTTTAGAGGGGCCGCTAGAGATTCAACACAATCTCATAATTAATATTCAAACATTAGTTTGAGCTAAACTAAGTTTTTAGTTTAGATAATTACTTAAAGCAATCGTTATCTTACTAGAAATGTAAATTTGAGTTAGAATCAAATCTAGATACTTAAATATGATGACTATAAATAAACCTGGCTACTCACCCTTTTGTATAATAATCGGGAAAATATTCAAATGACTTTTATGACCTCGTGTGCCACGTGATAGGTAATCGATCATGATGCGGGCCCAGACGTGCGAACTACGACCACTTTCCCGGTGCCAAGCATCGCAATTCAATACGAGAGAAGGAAACGCAAAACTCCAGAAACCAAAAGCCATGGAGATCTCATCGTCTGCGAGCCATGGCCTTTGCCTCTCCCGATCCCTCCTCTCTCGTCCCTCCCACGCCGCCTCCGCCCCCACGCTCTACATCCTCACCGCCTCCGCCACCGTCCGATCCAATCCCTACCGCTGCGCCTCCGCCCCTCGGTCGCTGACCCGCCGTAGGCGCCTGCGCACTAGGCGGGGGTCTATGGACGGTGGCGAGGAGGAGGAGGGATTGTCCGGAGATGATGGCCCTTTTGGTGGAGGCGGGAGTGGTTGGGGCTTTGGAGGCGGATCTGGACGGCCGGAGTGGGAGGATGAGTCGGGGTCTTCGTCTTGGTCGTCTTCATCTTCCGATCCGGCGTTTGATTTTCTCTACGAGGTGGCATGTTGGATTGCGCTCTCTAATTGCGCTCATTTTGCTTTTAGAAAGCTTGGTAGATTTCTCAAAGAGAAGGGAGTGCCCTTGATGTGTTGATTAGAGAATCTGGTGCTCCCTTTCCCTGCCTTCTTTAGCTGTGTATATATATGCGATATATAACTCTGTACATGATGCCAAAAGTTAGCTGTTTCGCTGATGAACTGATGCCTAATATAATTTAGCATTTCAGATATTATTTCTCAATTTCAGCTGATTCCAAGAATTTATACCTCTTTTTTTTTTTTTTTTACTCTTGGTCTGCAATTTGTTGATTTGCTTAATTTTATCTAACAGATGCGGCTAAAATTTTGATTTGGACTTTTTTTTAATGCTCTTATGGTTGTTCTGTATCCTCAAACCTTCTGTGGTTGTTTATTTATTTTTTTCATATATTGGGCAAATTCGAGTGCATAACCGGCCATTGATGTTACAAACTTATAATTCTGGCATTTTTACAGAGCCATCATGTTTTTTGGCATATCCAATTCCAAACGTTTGTTTGTTCGTTTTGCACTGGTTCATCATGTTTACGACCTTACACAATGCAGCATTTGGCAATTACTTCGAGTGTGCTTACAATCTCATATAATGTTGATCTAGGAAGCTCTAAATGTGCCACTTTTATGACACAACTCCATTCACATAGCTCCACTTCTATTGGAATGCTTGTTGGTCCTATGCTTGTCGTGGCCATTCTGTTAACCATTCTACTAATATTACACTGTGCCGTTATGTGTAATTTCGGCTCAGGGTGGCTGAAGGGTATATACCAGCAATACAACAGCCCTGAAGTTTTTTTTTTCCAATGTTTTTTTTTTTATTAAATCTACATTCACACAGTTCTGCTTCAGTTGAATATGTGTAAGTCTCTGATCTCATGTGCCAGGTCCAAACTTATATTCAGTCTTGGTCTTGCTTGTTTATCTTGTAGGAGGCTATTGTTTAATTTGGTCATTAGGATTTTTTCCCCTTAAAGTGCAGGATTCAAGTTTTCAAGATTATCAGATTCCTATTGGTATCTCTGTAAACTTTCCACACCTTAAACATCAATTTTTGTTCTTGACTTACCAGATAAAATTCCAGCATTTGCAAGCAGCTTGCTCACTTCCTTTTAATACAAATGTGAGATTTATGATGAATGGAACTGCAATCTTTGTTTTTAACATTATTTGTTCATAGATCATATACTCCAACATCTGCTAGTTTTGCACATGATAATATTGCACGATAAAATGGCGCTTATTTTTTTTCAAAGGTTTGCTTTTTTACTCATGCACTTTCTTCTATATTGTAATTACTGCATCTTTGAGCATATCATGCCATTGGAGTAATGGTTACTCATCTTCTTTTAGAGTATATGTGTGAGATGTTTTGAAGCCATACAGGGATGATGTGCTGTGGAATCAACAATGTTTTCTTGCCTTGGAGTACATAATTACCTCCATTATTATGTTTAAAAGAAATGCAAAGAATGAATAATGCTTCCTTGCCTTGTTGTAAATAACTTCCTCCATCATAACCCTCTAAAGAAGTCCATTAGCTATGAAGCAACTGTTTTATACGTTGGGGATGTGAGGATTGGTTCTATGATGCACTGCACTGAATGCTTCATCCTAGCTTCAAAGGGAATTATTTAATTGAGCAAGCTGTAGCTATTGTTATGCCTTTTTGGTAGGTCTCTGAGCAAAATTTATACCTTACTGAATGAAGCTGTTGTTTTCATCATCCACTATCTGTAAGAAATATCTCTTGCTGAATAAATTTTTTTTTAGGATGTGTGTGACTGGTGGTTTGTCTTCATTATGAAATAAATAAATAAATAAATAAATAAATAAAAATTCAGAAGAGTACTTAAAACATTTAAACAGAAACCAGATTAAAAATAATAACATTAGTATATTAACAGAAGTTCTGTAGTGTACATGTACAAGCCCTTTGAAATGCAAAGGAGCATCATAATAGTATTGTAATATATATATATATTAAAAAAATACAACAAAATGTATGTGTTTTTTTTAAAAATCATATATATGATATCATAATTGTACTGTAATATATACATATGCTATTATCCATATATACGAAATGATATCAAAAGCCATCCATCTTCAATCCTCGGCCGTTGATCCATCAGCAGCTGCTGTGATGGCTCTCGGTTCTCTTCCCGCTTGTTCCCAAACCGTCGTTAAATTCACGCCACATCTTGTTAAGCACCCTTCGCCATCTCCGGCCTTCGCTACTTGGCTAGCGCCCGCCAAGCCTCAGTCCTTGCTGCCTCGCCGGTTCTTCTTCCCGTCGGCGTCAGCCATCTGGGACGCTTTAACTGGTCGTGACCCCGGCCGCGAAGCCTCCCTCGCCGTCCGCCGTGGAATGCAGCTCTTCCGGCAGGTAAACTGCTCCTCCTCTCTCTTTCCCCATCCTTATCCAGAGAATTTTTTACTGATTTACTTTTAATAAATTTGGATGATGAAAAAGGAGACGTCTCCGGATCTTTGGTAGAGTTTGATAAAGCCATTGAGTTGGATCCTCGCCAAAAGGCATGTATGTCTTCCTCTATCCAGCCAATCTAGTTTTTTAGCTTTTAAATAGAAGGATGTTTCTTTTTTTTTTTTTTTTTTAACATTATTTGATTTATTGCAATGTTATTGGGTTAATTTTTCTGTTTTGTGATTATATATGTCATTATTTTTGTGGAAATTTGAAAGCATAGAAGGCCAAGCTTATCTATTTAGGGTTTTGGATGTACAATCCTTTTCAGATCTTTGGCAAAGGGGTTTGTCTCTGTACTATCTTAATAGGTATATCTTTTTTTTCCTATGATATAAATGCCTGTCTACTAAAAAGATCAATTTTTCTCAATGGATTTTTGTTAATATAAAAAAAAAAAAAAAAAACTTGTTGTCAATGCTGATTCAGATTTGAAGAAGGGGCAGAACAATTTAGGTTAGATGTTGCACAGAATCCAAATGATACAGAGGAATCCATATGGTGCTTTTTATGTGAAGCTCAATTATATGGAGTAGAAGAAGCAAGAAAGCGGTTCTTAGAGGTGAGTTTGTAGTATTATCATAACTATATCATTTCTCTTATAATTTTAGTATTGCAGGGAGTCCATGTTGTTTCTGTCACAAGCTTTTGCTTGATTCTATAGGTTGGTCGAGACTCACGTCCTGTCATGCGTGAAGCCTATAATTTGTTCAAAGATGGGGGTGACCCAGAGCTGGTATGTGGAGGACCACCTTATTTATACGTGAATTTACTTAAGAATTGATTCTTTAGTATTTGATTCTGCTGTTTCGATAAGTTCATATCTATGTGCATGTTCAATGCATCTGGTTTAATGTTTGTTATGCGTGCACCTGGTCATCGTATCCCAAGGTTGAAGAGTTTGCATTAACTTTCAGTTGCTCTTGCATGATCTCTTTGTTTTGTAACAATGTGGTATTAAAATAAGATTTCTGATAAATGGTAGTAGACTCATGTTCGCATTTTGTATAACGTGATCGAAATTGAATAAAATCTTCGTTTGATTTTTTTCCCCAGCTTGTTTCAAAGTTTCTGCGTGGCCGGGTGGATGAGTATTTCTATGCTTCTTTATATGCTGGCCTTTATCATGAATCGCAGGTTTGAAACTAAATGACAAACTTTCTCGGTATGAATATTGATTCCAGTTAGACTGAATTGCATGCAAACATTAGAATCATAATAACTTTCTTTTCATAATCTGCTTCTTTATCCATTACTCAGCATATATTGTACTATATATATATATATATATATATATATATATATATATATAGTGACCAAAACTTTTTCTACATTACTGCAGAATGACATGGATGCTGCAAAGCTTCATATAATTGCGGCATGTCGATCTCCATATGGATCTAGGTGGTGCATTTTCCACAATGTTCGTCGCCTAGGAGAAACCAACTGTCAACTAACTTGCTATACTGCGTTGTTTCTGCTTGTAGGTCTGATGATTATATGGCTTCTCTTGCCAAAGTTCACTGTCTTTGTCGAAATTGGGATCTCAATTAAACACCATCTTTGATACCATATTCTTCAGCACTTGGACATTACTGTTATTATTATTATTTTTTTTTTGAAGTTGTAATAAGAACAGTGTCATTCAGAAATCCTTGACCAGTTTTATATCTGGTTATAATATTTATATATAAGAAGCTGTTTTCGTTCATGTTTTTGGTTCACATTCCTTGCAATCAAACACATGCTCAAACATAAACAAATACAGAAGAGTAATAAATAGAGTGAAGTTAACTTAAGGCTATTCCCATTGTGGCCCCCTCAAGGGAGACGCCACCCACCAACTGGGAGATGCGTACAGATATAGAATTTATGAACTAAGGTGTTTCATTTGAACCCTAGTTCTTCTTAATTAGCATCAAATTGGAATATTCTTTTTCATCTTTTCAATTTTATTCGCACCTTTGATCCGTCTTTGATCCGTTGGCCTGGATCTAATTTTAGATTTTTTTAGTTTCCAAAAAAAAATATGACCTTTTCATTCTATTGATCAGAATACCCTTCTTTTATCATTGAAAATTTCTTTTTCATTTATAAGGGTAAAATGGTAAATTAAAAAGAAAAGGCCGAGTTGTTTAATTAAACGTCAAACAAGGAACTCCCCTTCCGCTCAATATAAAAACAAGAAACTCCAAAAGCTCTTCTTTGTTTCGCTTCTTCTTCTTCTTCTTCTTCTAGTTCGATGTCTTTAGATCAGTGTTCGTATGTGAGAATGCCGTCGGAGCCGCCGGTCTCAGGCGCCGGCTCGTTCCGGCTGCCGGATGTGGCCAGGATCTTTGATGAGCTTCCCAAGGCCACCATTATTTCCGTCTCTGAGCCCGATGCCAGCGACATCACTCCCTTGCTGCTTACCTATACCATTGAGTTTCAATACAAGCAGGTGGCCCTTTCTTTCAATTTTCTTGGTTTTCTTGGTTTTCAGAGAAAACGGTTCTTGTTTTTTTTTTTCTTTACGTTGTTGGTCTTTATGGTAGGGTTTTTCTTTTCTTTGCTGCTTTTTTTTTAAAGAAATTATTTGAAGGCGCGATCATTGGATGTCTTGATTTTATTTTGCTGTGGGTTTCTTTTGTTTGTGTGAATTTAATCATTATTTGTGCTAAAAAGTTTGATTTTTCTTGAACGTATTTTGGTTAATCTAAACACACACGTATCATATCAAGAAGTGGTTTGCTTTCCTGGTAGATTGTTTGTGAAGCTTTTTGTCGTTGTTTTGCCGAAGATTTTTTAAAATATTTTTCCTTTTCTTGCGTACTATTTTGGTTACTGCAAAGTAAAAGTAAATAAATAAATAAACATTCTCATCTCTGGGGGAATGCTTATGTACTATCCAACCTTTGTTCCCTGTCAAGGGGCACTATGTATTTGGCTCTGCATGGAGTCTACCTTTCTATGGAGACTTGGTCTTCTTTATATAATGGTTTTGTGGGCCCTCGTGAAAAGTGGTAGGCCTTTTATGATGAAAGCTTAGAATTTTTTTACTTTTGTCCATCTGACAGACTTTTGAGCAAAATTATTTCTGATAGGATCTTGTTTTGTCTGTTTAAGATTATAATCCTGTAGGTAATATTTTATATATTTACTGGAAAAAAACAAACATTTACAAGTTTACATGCAGCAAGACTCCTCTTTTTTTGGTGAAATTGTTTGCACCTTGTGCTGATTATCGTGACAAGCAAATTTCATGTTTATCCATCAGTTCAAATGGCGCTTATTGAAGAAGGCCTCACAAGTTCTCTATCTTCATTTCGCACTGAAGAAACGTGTTTTTATTGACGAGATTTATCAAAACAAAGAACAGGTATATTGTGTTCTCACAATTATTCTTCAAATTTGTTTACAAAATAATCCTACACTATAATGCTGTCATCATTGCAAGGAAGCTGTTCCTTCACATAGAGTAACTTTTCATGCATGATCTTCATTATTCGGATTTCTGGAATTAACGTATATGATGCATTTTCAGGTGGTCCTTTCTTTCACATTGCTGGTTCCAAATTGTCTGACTGGTAGATTATTTTTTATGATTTTATTATTTATTTTTTTTATTTTTTAAAGGTCAAAGAATGGCTCCAAAGTATTGGACTAGTGGAACATGCAGCAGTTATGCAAGAAGATGAGGAGGCCTATGCTTATCCTGCTCGACATGAAGAGAATTTTTCAGCTAGAAATAGGTGAACTCGCATGATGCCTCCTCTGTTTTTGTATCTCTTTCATATGTGTTCATAGGCATTAGAGTTTAATCTGTGCACATATGCATACTGGCCATTCTGAGGGAAGATATAACCTTACTTTATTTTAACTGGATGGTTTTCGTCTTTTAATTCTCACATCACATGCGTCTATGAGAAAAGCTGCTATGCAATGATCTTTGCTCTGACCCACTCATATGAGCTAGTTATGAATTTTACGTCTCAACATATAAGCTAGTAAGATATCCATTTCCTCTTGAAGAAGTTACAAAACACAGCATAAATATCTAAAATGATAATGATAATGCTATTGGATTAAATTCCAACATTACAATCATAAAATCCTGAATCTGCTCTATGGTTCATTCTTTACTCTTTTTTGCAGAAACATTCCTTCAAGAGCTGCATTACCTATCATGCGCCCAGCGCTGGGTAGGGAGCAGTCTATGTCAGATAGGGCAAAATTGGCTATGCAAGGATACTTAAATCACTTTTTGGGGAACTTGGATATTGTCAACTCTCGAGAGGTAACCTTCATATTCAATTAATAATGCAAGAGGCAATGGCAATTTAAAATTTTCTTTTTGCCAGATGAAATTGCACTATTTTCTGAAACTGATTTTGATTTTATTTATCGATATTTGCGCAACCCAAGAGTATTTACATGTTAAATTACTATTCAAATATCTGTCCCCTGTCTGGGGAAGTTTCCCCATATTTGACTTCTCCATGAAATGAAATTCTGAAAGCACTAAAGTTGGTAGGCCAACCATCTAGCCTCCAGTATGATGGCAAGCCTCTTTGAAATCTCATGTTTTCTTCCCAAGTGCCAGACACCAATTTATATATATATTGACTTTCCAAGCTTGAGTCACAATGCTATTATTTCATATTCTTTGCTGCTAGCAACATAGGAGTGTCTCATTTCTCATTGCTTCTTATAGTTACAGGCATATGAAGAGCATTGTTGCATATCAGTCCGCCCAAAAACAGGAACAACAACTAAACCTTGATTCCAAGTTTCCAATGTGTATAATTGTCATATATATATATCTAAGTACTCCAGGTCAATCACATGGATTCTTCCTTCTTGTCAGTGCAAGCATTTTTTCTTTCCCTCTGAATAGCCTTATTTATTAGGATTTGTTAATAATTCCTCCTGTTGGCCAAAAAAGCAGAGTTTTGCCTTGTCTTGACCATGGATTGTAATATATCAGCTTTAGGTATTTTTTGCTATCTATTTCAATATATGTACTTGTGAAGTTCCCTTAGAAGTTTTATATATGGCTATGTTAGCATAAGGTGGAAGTGATAAATTAAGATCTTTACAAATTGCAGGTTTGCAAATTTTTGGAGGTTTCAAAGTTGTCGTTTTCTTCAGAGTATGGATCTAAATTGAAAGAAGACTACGTTACAGCTCAACATTTAAGAAAGATTTGGAAGAAAGATGCTAGGAGATGTTGTCCATGCCATTTTTTCAGGTGTTGTAATGGAAAAGGGCGGAAGGTAATCAACCTCACTTGTGGTTGTTTAATTAATTTATAGTAGCTATTATTTCTCAGGTGAAAAAAGGGGATGCCTTGTTTGATGAAGAGGTAGTATGGTGGAAATACTTGTTACCATGAAACTGAATATTATGATTGGATTATGTAGCTCTTCCTAATTTATTCCTTACTGTCCGTGTGCTACTTTTTCTGTGATTGAGAACATTTCTTTTAAACTTGCTAATCAATAGTTCATATATTTACTTTAAATTTAAATTTTATAGCCTTGTCTTACCTTGCTCAGAATGGCTACATGTTGATCAATTGCAATATTTCTTTAGGTCTGGGCTGTGTTAAAACCGGGATTTCTTGCCTTTCTGGAAGATCCTTTTGATACCAAGCTGTTGGACATTGTTATTTTTGATAGATTGCCATCATCAGCTGGAAATGGACTGGATTCATTATTAATAGCAAAAGAGACTAAGGGGCGTAATCCTCTTCAGTGTGGATTTTTGGTATGTCATTCTTTTAGGAAGTTATATTTATATACTGCTATTGGGCATCAATGTTACACATGTGTGTGCGCACACACAAATTCTTTTATATCATAGCTTTCCTTATTAACAATGTTTTATTAATATTCAATTATCAATTATTCAACCCTTCTTCAATTGAAGGTATCAATAACATTTGAGGTAACTTCAACTTTTATTTAATAAATGTTATATTGAAAAGGTTTCCTGTGGGAATAGAACAATTAAAGTGAGGACTACAAGAAATGCTAATGCTAAAGATTGGGTCAATGCAATCAATTCTGCTAGTCAGTGGTCTCCTGAGGGTTGGTGCCATCCTCAACGATATGGCTCATTTGAGTCATCAAGGGGTTTGACTGAAGATGGCAGTATGGTTCAGTGGTTCATTGATGGGGAAGCTGCATTTGATGCAATTGCTTCTTCAATTGAAGAAGCAAAATCTGAGGTTTCTATTTGCGGCGTCTTTTAGTTATCCTGTATTTTTAGTTATGAGCTTTTGGAAGGTAATAGGGAATGTGTTGCAGATATTCATTACTGATTGGTGGTTGTGCCCAGAGTTATATCTACGGCGTCCTTTTCAAGTCCATGAGTCTTCTCGGCTTGATTTGTTACTTCAGACAAAAGCTAAGCAAGGTGTTCAGGTATCCTTTTTGTCTTCTTGATTGCTTGTTGTACTGGTATATTACTTTCCAATTACGTTGCTTTTCTCACATCCATAATTGGTGTGTCCTTGGTCTTGTCTGTAAGTTTCTTGACTAATGACGGAATGTACACAGCTCGTTAATTTTAGCTTTCCCTTAAGGATGGATATTCCTATTAAATAATCCTAATGACATACACAGCACCCTTTGCTAAACCAGAACAAGTCCCCATGACACTCTGGCAATGATGAAGTAAATATCAACCTGCATGCCAATTCTCATTTAGGTATGTATCACCATATGTCAAAGTTGAACAAATGTGCTAATTCTATAGTAGCTGTTATGGTCTGTTATATTAATCTAGATCTGCCAAAATTATAAATTAAAAATTTATGAAGATGACAACAGAATATCATTTAATATACAAAGTTCATCATTAATATAATGTTGATTAAAGATATACTTAGTTTCTCTTTTAAGATATCAAGAATAAACGAAAATGAAAAAAATAGACAAAAAGAGATATCAAGGAGAGGAAAAGAGTGGCTGAAAACTGAGGTTATAGAGTAAAGAATAAACCTGTGAAAGGAGATAAGGATGTGTTCAGAAGAATTTTGGATGTATTAGTACCTCTACTTTTTTTATATATGTAATTTGATCGTTGTTCCCTTAAATTTTCATTGCACTGTAACTTGTGCAGAAATATACACATGGAACTCACTGTAACATGTCCCATTTGTAGATCTACATCCTTCTTTACAAAGAGGTTGCTCTGGCTTTGAAAATTAATAGTACATATAGCAAGAGGAGACTGGCTAACCTTCATGAGAATGTGAAAGTTTTGCGTTTCCCAGACCATTTGTCAACTGGGATTTATTTATGGTAAGAAATCCTATTCTGTCTCACTCCTTGTCAATTTTTTTTGGTGTACATTCCCTGTGAAGAACAATTTGGGCTATTGTGGTTGAGGAATTTGACATGCCTTCTGCTATGACTCCTAAATGCTTATAAGAGTTATTGTGACATATAGGTCCCATCATGAAAAAATTGTGATTGTTGATCACAGAATATGCTATATTGGAGGGTTGGATTTGTGCTTTGGTCGTTATGACACCCCCCAGCACAAACTTGGTGATTATCCTTCAATGCTATGGCCTGGAAAGGACTATTACAATCCAAGGTAACTGCTAGCCCCACTTATGCTTTCTAGGAAGGTACACATATTTTTAGTTTTATAAGCAACTTGTTTATATGACACACTAATTTGAATTTTTTTCTCATGACATGTTCTCTCATTTAAGGGAGTCTGAACCAAATTCTTGGGAAGACATGATGAGGGATGAACTGGATCGTAGAAAATATCCTCGTATGCCATGGCATGATGTCCAATGTGCTATATGGGGGGCCAGCTTGTCGTGATGTGGCAAGGCACTTCGTTCAACGTTGGAATTATGCAAAGGTATTGTTTTTTTTTTTAATTTTGGTTAAAAAAGTTGTTTATGATCTCTCATCATTCCTTTTAAATCTATATTTTTAGAGAAACAAAGCTCCATATGAGCAATCAATCCCTCTACTTATGCCCCAACAACACATGGTTATTCCACATTACATGGGAAGAGACCGAGAAATGAATGGCGAAAACAAGTGTATTAATCATAATTTAGAGAAACATGACTTGTTTTCCCCTCCATCATTTCAAGACATCCCATTACTGTTGCCCCGAAATCCTGATGCACAAAGGATAGTTAATGGAGATCATAAGGTGAAGTGCTGAATATACACTTTGCTAAATTACTTTAGAAAATAACTTCTCTGTTCCCTGTTGGAAAATAGATGTTCTTTTTATAATTCTCACCATTATTCAGGATTGTTAAAACACTTGTTCTATACTGACTGTTCGATATTCGCAGTGCATGGACAAAGAGTGGTGGGAAACACAAGAATGGCAGGGTAGTCAATGTGTCAATAAAATTGGACAAGTTGGTCCACGTTTACCATGCCGTTGCCAGGTTGGTTTCTTCGTCAATTTTATTTTCTTATTTATTTATGTTTCAAAATAGATGCAGAATCCCCTTAATTGAAGCACCTTAAATTTCCATCTGAAATGATGCGTAAAATTAGATAAAATTACCAAACTGGCAGAAGTACCCTCAAGCTTGATTATCTCCTGCATGGCATTTGAATGCAAGTTAATTAATCCTTCCTTGGACATGACCGCATGCATGAACAACTGGTTCTGTTATCTGCAATGCTCTTTTCATGTAGATTGTCAGAAGTGTTGGCCAATGGTCTGCTGGAACTTGCCAAACTGAAGAGAGCATCCACAAAGCATATATTTCTCTTATTGAAAAAGCTGAGTACTTTATTTATATTGAGGTGAATTTTTCATTCTTCTCTCTTTTTTTTTTTTTTTTTTTGGTTTTGTGTGGTGGGTGGGGGGTTTTGATGTTTGTTGTAACTAACAAAAATTATCACTTGTTGGCCAACTTTGATTAATGAATGATTAGTGGAATACAAATTTTTTTTAATGGGCACTCTTAATTGGGTTTGTGGCTTGTAATTTCTCATATTTAGTGTAGTGAGCTTATCAAAATAACATACCAGAATTGCACACACCTTTAAGACGATTATGATATGATGCTTCAAATCTGTTTTTTGAATCTAAAAAATGATGAGAATATAATGGTGCCTTAGGCTTCATTCCCCTTCTGTCAGAGTATGATCTTTCAATACCCATTTGGGTCTCGCTATCATCACAGTAAGTCAAGGGATAGCTTAAACTTGAAAGTGAAATATAATCCCCCTTATACTTCTCTTTAGAACTGTTTCTGTTGGTTTATGGTTTTTTTAGTTTATTTTACTACTACGACTTCCACGTTTATCTTTCCAATATCTTGTTTGTATCCCATTGGGGTAGCAGCATTGAGCTGGCTTTTGATAACAATATATCTGTTTTACATTGGCTGTATTCTTAACTTGCTTTTGAAATACAAAAGTATTATGGTTTAGGATTTGTTGAGCATCATATAACTGTTATTAATTTATGAGAAATATATACAATTAAAAGCAACTCAGGCTATGTAATTGGTTTATCCTACTCTCTCAAACATTACTTTGAAGGATGTTGGTTAATTTTTTAATATTATTATCTACCAAAGCAAATATTTTCATTCTAATTACTTTTTAAAGGGTAGTGGTTGATTTTTTTATATTACTTGTCATTAGCATGAAAGGATTGTCCTTGATCTGCTGAAACTTGAACATTAATTTGTGCCCAGGAAAGATCAGTCCACTGATATTGTTATTCCCCTTCTGGACTATCAAATTACATAATTTGCTTCCTGGACTTAGCTTACTGATTTACTATGATTTTTTTGGGTATTTTCCAGAACCAATTTTTTATATCAGGTTTTCTTGGAGATGATGTAATACAAAATCGTCTTTTAGAAGCACTGTACAAGCGTATTTTGCGAGCAGTGAATGAAAAGAAATGTTTCAGGGTTATCATTGTCATTCCTCTTCTGCCTGGGTTTCAGGTGACCTGCTTTAAAGAACACTTGCATAGTCTTCGGTTGCATCTCTGAACCCTCTATTTTACAGGGTGGCTTAGATGACAGTGGTGCTGCATCTGTAAGAGCATTAGTTCACTGGCAATACCGGACAATATCTAGAGGACCAAATTCAATACTACAAAGGCTTTATGATGTGATGGGCCCCAAAGCAGATGATTATATATCCTTTTATGGTCTTAGAACATATGGTAGACTATGTGATGGAGGTCCTGTTGTCACAAATCAGGTATACTGACAGCCTGTTGAGCCAATATGTCTTTCTCGATGTAGTCTTCTCATTTGCACCACCTTCATGATTGACATCAGTTATCTACTTCAGGAAATAATCTTTATGCTTCTTTCAGGTTTATGTTCACAGCAAATTGATGATAGTTGATGATCGTATAGTGTTACTTGGATCAGCTAACATTAATGACAGGAGTTTACTGGGATCAAGGGACTCTGAGGTGTTCCTATTCAAAAGTTTTCCTTGAACTTCTTTTTTGTGATTTGTATCACTCTGGTTTACGTTATCTGCTGTAATTTACTGTGATGATAATTTTTGCTGTTCAGATTGGCATAGTTATTGAAGACAAGGTTTTTGTTGCTTCGCATATGAATGGAAACCCTTGGAAAGCTGGTGGTTTTGCTCTCAGCCTTCGTATCTCCTTGTGGTCTGAGCACATTGGTCTTCATGGTGAAGAGGTTAGTAATTAGATTAGTTCTATGTTTCCAAGTCTAATAGTTGGTTTCTAGCATTTTTTATGTCTAACCCCATAAGATATGTTGAGAGCTGATTTACAAGGTTTTTTGTTTTTCATTTGAACTGTATAATTGTCTTATGGGCGCAGTGTATTGGCTGCAGTAGAACCATGACCATTTCCAGAATTAGCATTTGCATTTAGAGCATGCTAAGTTATACTTCCTGAAATTTTTGCTGATCATTTAACTGGAACAAATTCTACTTGCAGCTTCTCCTTGAGATTTTCTATGTTGGCTTTGTGCTAGTTAGTTTAATATTAAGATTTAGAATATTTATGCGAAAGAAATTCTTTCTCATGTCAAATGTCTTCCTGCCATAGTTTGCAGGTCCATGCTATTTCACTTGATTTTTTCCCATTTCGTAAATTGTCCTTTGAAAGTATTGCATCTATCATATATTATTTTTTTTCAACTACAATTTTTCACCATAATTGGCTTGGCAATTAAGTGCCACATGATACTGCAATGAGCTAGCCATACACTCCTTACACTATTCTTTATATTGTTATTTTTGATATGTTCCGCATCTGTGAGATGCAGGAATTAATGTGATACCGTAGTTATATGTTATATACACTTCACCAAACTGATGTGACACTGGCAGCTATGGGTTCATCTTTTCACGTAAATAAGTTCTTCTGATCTTTTTCTCTAACGAGTTTGTTTTGTATCCCTTCCAGATCAGTAGAATTTATGACCCTGTAATTGATGCTTCATATAAAGACATCTGGATGGGAACAGCAGAGGTAAGAGCGGTTCAAGTCCTTTTAAAAGATGTTCCTTTTCTTTTTAATTAGCTATCTATTCAAAATCAAATGCCTTCAAAAGCATCCTGGTTTCTTGACATTACTCTCTAATAAATGCCACAACAGGAAAAGATCTGATATTAATGCAATAGAGAATTATATTTGCATTTGTGAGAACACTAGACCATATGTAGCGCATGATGAATAGAAAGACTATGCTATGAAGCATAAAATGTAATAGCTGAAGTCGGAAAGGATTGGTTTTTTTACTTCAAATTACTCCTGATTCTGTTGTAATAGGCTTCCATGATTACTTCATGTTTTATCAAAAGTTGATAATGATTGTCAACCATGCATATAAATCTTGGTTTCGTGATTTTGATGAAGAAAAAGCTGCAGTTCATTCTGTTTGATTTCGCTTTATCGGTGCTAAACAAGTAAAAAAAAAACAAAATTTTGGCAGAAAAATACAGTGATATACCACCAAGTCTTTGCATGCATTCCGAATGATCACATCCACTCGAGGTATCTTTAATTCATTATAATTATTTCATCGAGTTTGTGTGCTTGGCATGAGCTTCATTAATCCTCATTGTGTAAACAAATGCAGAGCTGCCATCAGACACAACACATCTTATTGGAAGAGAAGCTCGGGCATACGACCATAGACCTGGGGATTGCTCCAGAAAAGCTGGAGCCTTTCCAGAACGGGGACGATGAAAACAGTGATCCTCTGGAGAGATTAAAAGCAGTAGTTAAGGGCCACCTTGTTTTGTTTCCCTTGAAGTTCATGTGCCAACAGGAGGACTTGAGACCATTTTTCATTGAAGGTGAGTTCTATGCGTCTCCTCAGGTTTTCCATTAGATTTAAATTTGATTCTTTCTCATTGTATAGTGTTGTTAGTCCCTGTATAGTTGAGCATGTCATTCAAACTGACAGTGCAACTGTATATTTATTTACCTTAATGTGCAGAATGTGCTGTACATAGAAAAAAAAAAAAATTGTATGTGCTATGTAAACATTGTATTGTATCAACTGATTATTCTTGGGAAAATTTAAAATAAAATGTTTCTGATGTTATTCATTTTTGGGTTTTTCATGTGGTTGCAACCGAACACTGTAAGTGTGGAGTGTGAACCAAGGACTTATTATTATTATTATTTCATAAAAGCCACTTTAACGGCCAGAAATTATCCCGAAGTAAGACGCATGGAAAGAAAAGGGGGTAGAAGAGCACACCATAGTCCACTGCATATTATTATTAATATTCAAAAAACCACAGATAAGCTTAATAACCATTGCTACAACTTTTGAGACCAATATAGAGAGATAGACAAAGCTCCTAGATAGCAAGGACCAAAACTTGTAGTCTGAAGTCAGTCCAAAAGGTTTTCCTGAACATCCATGACACGTTTATGCAAAAGAGATCTAAAAAGAGGCGGGGTTAAAAAGACATCAAACAACACAAACCATTCAAAAGCACCAACGCGCTGCACAACAGAGAATACCAACTCTCAACGATAAATAATTCATTGCATCAGCTGGCTTCATTACTTAGACAAACATGTAAACAAGTAAGCAACTTTCTCATATACAAGTTTGTCAATCTTTGCACGGGTAAGTCTGATGACTGGTTTACAACCTTGTACTGAGCACAAAACCCCATTTATGTCGTTAATTGATACGCATCAAAAACTCCTGCACAAGAACAAAGCAGGAGTATTATGTCTCTGTGGCGCATAAACTGGCTTGGGGTCACTATCCTCAACCATATCAAAGATGGTTCTAATTGAATACATCCCAGGCATGATACCCAGATGCTGCTGCGCTGACCAATTAATTCATCTCACATCCTGCTATACACTTCTTTGATACCGAACCTTTGGAGGCATTAGCGTCCCTCTCATCTTTAAAGGGTGCCCTGGGGCCAGAGATATCTGGATCCCCATGAGATGGCTTGTTTATTGGAACAAGTTGTTGTGAGTATCCATTTGGATCTTCATAAATTCCAAGCTTTATGATGAATGTTACGCTGCAACCTTTTCCCACACCTTCGCTCTCAAGCCAAATTTGCCCATCCATTAGACTTATAAACCTACAAAAGCGGCTTATGATGTAACATCCAGAAGAATAAAAGAATGAATAAGACAGCAAGTATCACATTGGAAAACCAGAAAATTTTACCAGTTATTACCTCATGGTGTTTACTTAAGTTCCATTCTGATATCCGCTCAAACTTACTGGCATGCAGTTTTAATTAATGAGTTATGGTGTCTTGATGATCAGTTTTAAATAAACATAGATAATAATTTTGACTAAAAAGTTACAATGGCAATCACCCATATGGTCTCCTATGACTTTGGTCCCAAATCTCCACTTCAT
The DNA here is from genome assembly GCA_902712375.1 of Dioscorea dumetorum. NCBI lineage: Eukaryota > Viridiplantae > Streptophyta > Magnoliopsida > Dioscoreales > Dioscoreaceae > Dioscorea > Dioscorea dumetorum. The sequence goes on from CACTHL010000328.1 coordinate 157,743, forward strand.
TCATCCTATGGTCCACATTTACCAAACTATGACAATCCTTTAGTTAGTCAACCCATAATAACTAACCTGCAATGGGAACTATAACTATATGCTTTATATAAAGCAGTACTGAAGTCTCAGCTTGCACTTTGAGCACTCATCCTGCATGTATCAAGAGTCTTAACTTTACTAGCCTAAGATCCTGAGCTTCACAAAATACAAAAAAGCAGAAGAAAAAGGAACAAGAAAACACTGAAAGCCAAAGAAACCATATCAAACAGTAAAATGTGCATGTGCGATGATGCATGAGAGTTGATTTCAAAAATACCTCTTACAGATGGCAAGCCCTAGCCCACTGCCACTGCCCCCTTTGCTTGCTCCATGTTGAGTATGCACAAACTTCGTGAATATATAAGGTAAATCTTGTGGGCTGATTCCACAACCAGTATCCCCTGACCTGAAATAGTATATCAATGAAATCATTAATGTTCACAACAACCACATGAGAATTGCTCACAAGAAATTCTACTGGTATAGAAAGCATCAAGCAGTAGCGTTGAGCTCTCAAAGCTCTCATATGAGATCGGTTGATCTAGCTCACAGCTGTTTCAATGACCATGATTTTTCCTTGTTAACTGTAAGCGCTACAATGTCAACTATTGGGATATAAGTGTACCTGCACACGCAAGTAGAAATGCCCATCAGGGGCTACAGGATAAAACTCAGGAGCTCGAGGATCCCTAAAAGAATCATGTTTAGGGACAGAAGCTGTGATTGAGATGTAACCCTCCTTCGTAAACTTCACAGCATTCCCAGCAACATTCAGTAGGGTCTGCATTAGCCGTTTTTCATCACCAACAGCATAAAAGGGCAAATCAGGCGCCAATGTCACTGATACTGAGAGTTTCTTGACAGCAGCAATTGGCTTTATCAAATTAATGACCTGCAATTATTATCATAGTTTACCAAAAAATAATATAAAATAAAATAACATCAATTGCAGGCCCTCTTGATGAAAAATTAGATTAAAAAATAAGTCAACACAACATCATATGCAGCCAAAACTGTACCTCTCTGAATACTGTACGAAGATTGAAAGGTCCAATCTCCAACTCAAGGCTCCCATCCTCAAGCTTGGAAAGATCTAAAACATCATTGATAAGTGTTGATAAAAGGTTGCTGCTCTTCAAAATAGTCTCTACCATCAAGCGTTGCTCTGGAGTTAACTCAGTTTCAAGAAGCAGCGACGACAAGGCAATAATTGCATACATCGGAGTCCGCATCTCATGGTTCATTACTGCTAGAAAATCATTTCGAGCTCTAATGGCCATTTCAGCTTCACGTCGAGCTAAATCTAAGGCAACATTTTGCTCCATCAGTTGATCTCTTGCGCGCATAGACTCCTCCAAAATGGCAGCATGTGAAAGTGCAACAGCTACCTGATTTTTTTTTTTTTAAAAAGCAATAAATCAATTTCATGTGGCTTGGAAATTACCTCATGTGAAGTGAACTGAAAAAAAAGCAAGAAATGTAAAACAATCTTATGCCTAAGTAACAACCTCTAACATCCCCACTATTGCTGGGAAAAAGAGAGTAAGGAATGTTGGGATTGTCAGCCTATGTGAACAAATAAGTATGCCTAGCCAGCAGTGAAAGCAGGTCTTATATCAATCACTACAATTTCAGTTTTCTAGTAAGCTGTTGTTCTCAATCAATGCTATAAAATATTATCTTTTCAAAATGTCAATGAATTATAACGAATTGACCTTCCATGAAGCTAATTTAAGTTAGAGCTATCAGCTATCAATTAAGTCAGACAAACACCTAAAGTTGATGGAAATGGATATTTCTATAATAGTATACAATATCTACACCAAACCAATCTAATGTTGCTACACTCAAAAACAAATCAGTGAAAATATTCATGCATTATTAGGGTAGAAATTTGACCTAATAATGAACTTATACTATAACGATCTTCAGATAAGAGATCAGGACAAGAAATATAATGTAATTAAAGTCATCAAAACAATAGACCATATAATTTCTGTCACATAAACAATCTGAGTTTCAGCAGCAAACGCCAACCAGATAAAAGGAGAAAAAAACTGATTATAATAAATGAATTGGAAGAAAAAACATGCCACAGTATAATTCATCCTTGAGGTTATAAAAAAATCTAGAGCCAGAGTATGTGAAAATTTAGCTATGCAATAATATCCAACCGAGGCCTGGATGTGATCATCTCATGTCAAATGTTGATATGAAGTAATTAGGATCAGCCAAACTCTCCAAAGACTCTACTATCCACTGATAACAGATCCATATAATAAGCATAAGAAAACACCACCAATATATAGAAGAGAGAATGCTGGAAGCTATACTGACCTGATCAGCAACCACCTCTACCAGCTCCAATTCATAAACATGCCATTTTCGTGCACTGTCTGAGGGGGAGTATCAAAACCATGACAGCATAACTTTTTGCAGAAAGCTCAGGCCAATCATTGATTTGAAAATTTGATAAATGTAACAATGGAACTCGCACTGCCACAACCTCTGGTGGCACATATCTTCCTGTATGAGGCCGAATCCTTGCCAAGGGACAGGTATAAGGGATTTTTATCGCTTGATTGCTACTGAAAACTTTATTTACAATTGAAAGATTGATAGGGACAGTTGACCCAACTGGTATCAAGTTATGTAAGGTGTGAGAAAGCTGAAGATTCATGCCAGTTCTTGATGGCATCCACAGTGCACATTCAGCCAAATCCAGTGTCCTTCCCAACTCAACTAGTGTAGTCTTCAGTATAGTATGCCTATCAAGTGTGCTTCTGATTTCATGAGTAAGCATTCTGACATGCCTCCCAGTTTCTTCTTGTGTGCGTATGAGCCCCATCTCCCTGTCCAACTCTTCCGCCTTATTCTTCAAAAACAGCTCCCTTGTTTTCACACTCAACAGGTCAGGAATTATGTGAACAAGCATTAAGGCTGTCGCACATGACACAACAGCAGTAGAAACCTTTGCGACTGTCATTACCAAAGCAAGAGTCCTTGTGTGGCTATTGAAAGTCCATAAATTTATCAGGTGGGTAGCTCCACAAAGAACAATAAACGCCCCAAATTGTATCAACACCCATCTATACGGAAAGAATGATGATTTTTTGACGAAGTATATGAGCTCAAGAGGAATGGAGAAGTAGGCAAGGGCTATAAAGAAGTCTGATATGTACTGATACTTTATCAAAAGCTCATCAGCAGGATATGGTGGCTCGATGCAGTCACAGCCCTCCATCTCCTAACAATCACAAGGACCAATCCCTTTTTCCTACATTCCCTGAAAGAAAGGAGCCATAAAATCAGCATGGATTATGAAAAAAAAAAAATCATACCCCTGAAAACTCAATTCAGTAACCTATCTACATATGAAGAACAAGTTTCAAACTTTCAATTTGATCTGATCATCAAAAGAGATCAAAACCCGATCATCCATTCAAAATCAAATCAAATAAATATCAAAAACAAAAAATCATTCTTTCCGATCACCAACAAACTACCAAACCAAAGCCCTAGAGATCCAAATGATAGCTGAACAAGCATGAACCCAGAACCCTCACCATTCACACCTCCGCCGAAACTCTAGGTTTAAAAACAATCCATTATGCATACATACATATATTCATATAAATACCACAATTCCATCCAGATGAAAGCGGAATTAAAAAGGAAAATCAAAAAACACCGAGAAAACAAGAAAATGAGAATCCAAATACAACAAGAAACAGGTTAAGAAATTCACCAGCGCTTATCGGAGAGATAGCAAACGAGATATTTAGGCTCGAATTGAAAGAGAAAAAATAAAAATTAAAAAAAAAAAAAAACTCTGGGATGGACTTGTTTCTCCGTCACGGTCGGAAAGCAAGAGGTCGGTCGTGCGCCGCTTTATTAGAAAGAAAGGGGAAGCCAAGGGGGATGAACCTGCGGCACGTGCTGGGCCCAGTGGGACCCACGCTGGGGAGTTGAACTGGCACGTGCGCACAAATCGAATGGCGTCTCTTTCTCGGAGCTTATAAAAAGGTGCTCATGGTGGGCTCGGCTGACTCGTGAGTCAACTCACAAACTCGGCCCCGTTCTTTTTCGATTAGAAAGCACTAGTTGGATCCAGACACCGGGTAGTGTGATTACCGCCGTGGATTTATGGAGGATTTTTTGTTTTTCCCTGGATGAGAACAGTGAGGACGGTGACGAGAAGCGGGAATCACGGCGTGGATACGCAACGTTGGCAGTGAGGTCTTCCCGTGTTGCCACTCTTTTTTGATGCTGGATTTGGCTGTGTCGCCTTGGACAGGATTGAAGGATATTTGTCTGCGTTGGCGCCTTGTCATTGGCTGTTAGGACAGGATCTTAAATAAATATCTTCTAAAAGTTCCCACAAATCTGACAGCACAGCACTTTTTATTATTTTTATTTTTAAATGGTTCTAAATTATCAATGAACTGGTTTTTCCTGAAATAATAATAAATTTTTATTTATAAATAATTAGAGATGCCAATAATAATAAAGAACAGTTCATGTTGAAAGCCAACAGTTAAGAGTCAATTTTCATTATGTCACTCTCCATCTTCATCAATACAAAACTTTTCTAATATAGACATATATGTAGAGTTTTTTTTTTTTTTAAAAAGAAAAGTTATGATATATACAACTAAACTCAAACAATATTTGAAGCTTTGCTATCACAAAAGAAATTTTATTGCCTAGTCTTGGAGATGTTATAACGGGAAAAGTACTTTTTACCCTTGCCTTAACCAATAGTGTTTTTCTTTTCCTTTTTTGTTTTTTATTCTCACTATCACCTCCCCATTCACTATTCATATACCCAACAAAATCCACACTACAAAGCATAAATAAAAAAAATTCCCATCTTTTTTGAGTATCTTTTTATATACATTAAAAATTTATTAATATTCCTAAATTCATTAATATTCCAGTATTATATCTAAATGTTCATTTTTTATCTTTTAACTGTCATTGTGTTGTGGATTATACAAATATATTGATTTCTTATTTTTTTTACTAACCAACTATATTTACTTTGCATTTTTAAACTTTACAAATATACCCTTACTTATCAAAGAGTTCTATGATATCTCACTCAATTGAGTGAAGAACTAAACCCCAATAATTTGTATAAAAAAATTAAAATATATAACTTTGAGATTAAAATACTATCATATATATAGGATCAAATTAAGTATTTCGTTATAGTTTGAGGACTAATTGAGGATTTCACGAAAATAGTATATTATATATGGTATATATATATATATATATATAGGATCAAAATAAATATTTGGTCATAGTTGGAGGACTAATTTTAGAATTTCATCCCGTTTCCATATAAGCAAGCGGCTTTTATCGCTAGACAAATTTCGAGTTCAGCGGGACAAGAAGAAACAGGAAAGACAAGCAAAATTCAAAAAAAAAAAAAAAAAAAAAAATGGTGCGTTTCTGATCCTTGATCTCTTTTCATTTTCATCTAAAATTCCATTGCTGTTCTTCTCTTGATCTATGCGTACTATGTTGAATGGCTTGAATCTTGGTAGATCTATTATGTATTAGATTGGTTACTCTTCTATAGGGTTGTGATTTGGGATTGATCTAATGTTTATTCGGTATTTGATGATGTCTTTATGAATTCGTTCTAGTCCCACAGGTTTCTGTTTATGAGTTCCAAGTATTTAGTTTGAGCATTTGTTCATTTTCCGCATGATATTAACCTAGGGTTTTTTTGGGTCAAAATTTTTGTTTGAATTAAGGGGTTATATCTTGTCTCTGATTCATTCTTTTTTACGATTTGTAGATTAATTTTTGTGCTCTTAATTAGTAGACAAGGAAAGGTGAGGCTGACCAAATGGTATTCTCCGTATTCACAGAAGGAAAGAGCCAAGGTATGTGGATCAGTCCAAGAAAAATTCAAATTTTCGATGCTGTGTTTTTTCCCACTTTAATATCATACTTAAGTGCTTGGCTTGTTGGGTTATGAAGTTAGTATTTGAATCTGTAATCGTGAAGCTTTTATGCCAATATGGTGTCTTGTGATTGATTTAATTTTCAGTTGATATTGATTTATTGTCGGCAGTAGGGGTGTAAATGAGTCAAGCTGCTCGTGAGCTATTTGAGATCAGCTCGGTCCGTGCTCGAATTTGATTCGACTTTTCACGAGCCGAAGCCTAGGCTCGGCCAAAATTACTCAGCTCGTGAGGCTCGTGAGCTTAAAACGAGCTTATATATATATATATATATATATATATATATATATATATATATATTATATTTCAAATTTTCAATTATGTGAAACTTATATTGTGTTTGATTTGGATTGTTTAATTATGGACATGTTATTTGTGTTATTTAAATTTGGAGTTTAGAATTTTATTATGAATGCAATGAATGGAACTATAAAGTGTAGTGTTGTAGATATATATGAATACATAGAAATGGTACTCTTAATGTTTAGTTGAAAGTTTTTGGGATTATATGAGGTTATGTTTTGAGTTTGTTCTTATTGCAACATGAAGATGCTTTTTGCTTAGCTTAATGGCAGATTGGAGAGATCTCTTGAATGACATCAAATTCTTAAATGAGCCGAGCTCGAGCTACTCGAGCTTTTCAACGAGCCGAGCTTGAGCACAAAAACATGTCTCGAACGGGCTCGAGTCTTTGAATATTATAAACGAGCCGAGCTCGAGCCCGGTGATACTCAGCTCGGTTTGGCTCGTCCTTGTTTAGAGCCCTAGTCGGCAGTTAATTTCATTTAATCCGACCATTAATGCATCTAGACTTAGAATTACACAAAAAGTTAGAGTTTTTGGTGTTCATCTTCACTTTTGTAGTGTTCTTTTTTGTCGTGTTTGGGACTTGACACAGGCCAGACTACATAAATATCATGGACTTATTTGTGATTCTTCTTCTTTCCCTCTCTGTTCACTTGCAGTCTTTCTCGCTATTCTATGTTGATGTATCTATTGGTTTATGATGAAATTCTGGGAGACATTACTTGGAAACCATTTTCATATCATTAGATCTGGCTACAATGTGGGATTAAACTTTTCAGCTGTATGCATGTGGAACCTCAGCCCTCTTGAAGAATGTTAGTGTCAGCATGTTTTGTGCTGTGTCCTGCTTTACTTGAAGAATGTTGGTTTGAACTTTCAAGGTTTAGGAGTTTGGCCTTAGCTATGATTGTTTACTTGAAGAGAAATTGGTTGGTGCCTTTTTCATGATATGGAGGTTGGAGGCTTATTTATTTGTAGCTCTGGAAGTAGTGATGTTTTTATGTTGACCATGCAGGTCATCCGTGAACTTAGTGGAGTAATTCTCTCAAGAGGCCCAAAGCTCTGTAACTTTGTTGAGTGGAGAGGGTACAAAGTTGTATACAGAAGGTAATGCAACAAGTGTCAAATCTAACCTGTAGAGTAAGTGATAACGTCCATTTTTCAATGATAGGTTTGCCATGTCTTGACAATGTCTATCAATTATTAATCATGTGCACTGTCTTTGCAGGTATGCCAGTCTTTATTTCTGCATGTGCATTGATCCGGAAGACAATGAATTGGAGGTTCTGGAAATAATTCATCATTTTGTGGAGATTTTGGACCGTTATTTTGGGAGTGTGAGCCCTCTATCACTTGTGCAAGCTGTAAACTATCTTATGAAGGTCCATGTCATTAACATTATGTTTAGCTAGTCTGTCTTCTTATAATCTTTTCAGGTCTGTGAATTGGATTTGATTTTCAATTTCCACAAGGTGAGTTGTATAACTTACATATTGGGGGAACTCTCTTTTAGCTGTTTTTTTGATTCTTCAATGACTTTGCTAATCCCCCAGGCATACTATATACTGGATGAAATTCTGATTGCTGGTGAACTTCAAGAATCAAGCAAGAAAACAGTAGCGAGACTCATAGCGTCACAGGTTATGACCCTTGTTCAGATGCTTTCAAATTTTGACGTTTCAACACTTTTATTTTATCTTGACTACTTAGATCCGTCAACCCTATTAATATAGTATGGTAAAATAAATATTGTCGGAACTAAACCGAAATTGCTAATGGCACTAGCAAGATCTGCTTTTAAGTATGAACCATAATGTTTGAACTTTGTTTAAACAAAAAATGCCACATTATCTGGACATGGGCAGGTAGTATCTTGAATATCCATTTTGTCTTACAGGATTCATTGGTGGAAACTGCCAAAAGAGGAGTAAGCTAGTTCAATAAGCAATATGATTGCTCAAGCTACCAAATAAAATCGTATGGTTATTGATTGATCCTTATTTTATTCTAGAGTCATGTTCATGGAAAATATCATGTTCTTTTGCGAATTATTCTTTTTATGCCATGTTACACCTGCAGCAATGTGGATTTCTCATACTTAGTGATATCACTATATGCAACCTTTGTTTTTCATTCAAGCTTTCCAATTTGATTGTTGAATAGGTGTACTTATCTCTCTATCGATGTGCATATTTTCACAAATGTATTCCTCTATCTAGTGAAAATAGTTATTGTAATTTTTTTTTATTATTAGTAGATATTTGTTTCCTTACTTTCTCACCGAATAGCCACCAGCCACCATATCGTTATGAGAAATGACCGTTATATTCTTTCTTTTTCTTAAAAAGGAAAATGTCTCTAGGCCCGGCCCACGTTGGCCCAAAGACAAAAACAGAGGGTGTCCCTGGTTTTGTTTGCATGTGGTGGTCTTGTTTTGTTCAATCAAAGTGGAGATAGGCCACGGCAGCACCATCTCTGACATGCTGGCCATGGCCCTCGCACAAAGCTGTTAACTTATCATCATTCACGTGCTGTCTTCACTGTTCACTGTGTCTGCCTTGGGCTTTTAACGGGCCAAGTCATAGGCCTAAGCCCATTATTTTATTTTATTTTTTAACTAACTATTCGCATCTCATTCATTTGTAACCGCTAATTTTCCCTAGAGATCACAAGCTTGATAAGATATTTATCAATGACTCAAGAACGGCCACTAAAAAGCGTTGCATTTGATTAGATCGCTGCTTATATATATATATAATATAAAATAATTTCCTTTACCGAATGACATGACGTTAGGTTGGTGGTATGCGTCCAAAACTGTAAGCAGTTTAAGGTGAAAGGGATAACAGTAATGCCAACAAATAATGAGAAAACCTGGAGCTTGGTCCATTATTATTATTATTATTATTATTATTATTATTATTATTATTATTATTATTATTATTATTATTTAAAAAATGGCATTAATGGAAGGTGGGCTATGTGGGGACAAATTTGATGCGTGATGAACAAAAACAATTTAAAGGGAAAAAAAACTATGATGAATTAGTTGGCCAAGGCACATGTCACAAGATAGATGTGTTATCAATATATATTAATTTAATAATTGAGCCAGATAATTATGAATCTCTATATATATACACACACCTATCACTTGCATTTTATTGCCATTTAAAAATAATAAAATAACAATAATAATGAATATATTCGGACCTATCTTGAATAAGGGGCATTACGGTAACTTCCTATTAACTCATGCGAACCCACCCCGGGTCTATCGGCGCCAATCAACCAGCCGGTCGTTACCAAGGGGCATATTCGTCTTTACCACAACGGGGCCTTAGCCGTTTCTGACCGTTGACGCGGTCGCCGGCTAAATCACTCCATCCACTGCGTCAGCAGTCGCGCAACTCGAGTGACCTCCCAACAAAAGCCAAACCGTGAAGTACACGCGTCATCCCAGGAATGGGTGTTCACCGTCCTCGCTGTACCAATGAGTGCAGGTGATTACAGTACTCGTGGGAATTCAATCTAGTGAGTGTTGCCAGGGTGGCTCCGGCGAGCATGATTGAATGTGGGTCCCACTCCCCCTCTGGCAACCCACATGGGACATGGCCCCTCCTCCTCCCATTCCTCTCTCTCTCTCTCTCTCTCTCTCTCTCGAAAAAAAGGAAAACAATAAAAAAATAAATAAAAAAAAAAAAGAAAAAACAGCCACCATGCATATCTGTTTCTATAATTTGATATGATTTTTCTAGTTTATAATCATGTATATATATTATTGTTTTTGGATATATATATATATATATATATATATATAGAGAGAGAGAGAGAGAGAGAGAGAGAGAGGGTAGTTTTAAATTTTTAATGGAGTTTGCATAGCTGGTGTTGTGTGCTGTCGGCTGGAGGAGCTCTGGCCTTGATTTGGGGGTTTTGATTTATTACCTTCTTAATCATTGTTTAATGCTTTAATTTTTTTTCTTTTTTTTTTGGGTGCTTTTTGTAGTTTTTGTGCATGGGGAGGGTGTTTTTTTTCTTTTTTATTTTTACATCTTTATAAACAACCCCTCCAGTTAATCTTAATTTGAAAACTTGGCTACTATTTTCCTTTTATAAATGAATATTATTAAAATTTTAGTATTTATTTACTTATTTAGTTGTCGTGAGTTTTTTTTTTTTATATAAAAGCAAATATTGATGTTTCTCCAGGTATATAAACTATACTGGACAGCACCTCAGTTTTTGTGCTCTTTCTCTTCTCTCTGTGAGGCCTCCGCTTTTTGTTGTTGTTGTTGTTATTGTTGTTGTTGTTGCTCTTCTTTCTTCTTCTTCTTCTTCTTCGCTTGTAGTTGGGTTGGTCCTTTGTCTCAGTGCTTGCCCTTGTTTGCAGGGCTCATGAAGAAGGCTAGTAAGTACGTTTTCTCCTTCGCTTTTTGGTTTGGGTTTGAAAAGGGTGCTCTTTTCTTGATTGCTTTAGATCTTCTCAGAGATAGCCTTGCTTTTATTTTTTGTTACTGTGTTCTTGTTCTTCTCTTATGTTTCAATGTTTTCTTTTTCTTGGTTTAGTTTTTATTTGGTTTTGTCTTGCAGAATTCTACTTGTTTCTTTTGATGGATTAACGAAAAGTGTGAGTTTGCTCAGCTATTGTTGTGTCAAAAAGGAAGTAATTTGCTGGACAAATCTTTGTTCTTTTTTTTTTTTTTTGGTTGTTGTATGAAATTGATTTCTTTATTTTTGGTTGCTGGTTTGGCTTCTTCTTCTTCTTCTTCTTCTCTATTCAATGTATCTGAAGTAGCTTCAGCTGAATAGTCATTTAATGGATCCATACTGTCACACTGATGAATTTTAACACTCTCATGTTCAATGAATTCGGACATTGTTTTTTCTGGACTCTCTCAAATTTAGTCCTGTTTTCTCATCGATTTTGTTATGAAGATTAAAATTCCATTGATTTCTAATGTCTTCTCTCATGGATCAATCGAAGCTTCATTTTTGTAACCTTTTTGTATCAATAATATTTATTATCATATGCTTTGTTTCATATATATTTTCTTTGAGTTGGTGATAGCTTGTTCTTGTCACTTGTCTTTCAGGTAGCGTAGCAGTGTTATTAGTCTCTACTAGTTACCAATGCTGCCAGAGGCAGTGGAGGGGATTATGGAACATTGCGTGGTAACGACCGAGCTTATGCCCGAGACCACAGTAGTGTCTCCATCTTAGAATTTGGGGCTGTTGGCGATGGAGTGAGACGTTGGAACACTGCGCTACATTTCAGAATGCCGTTTTCTATGCAAGATCTTTTGCATTGACAAAGGTGGTGCTCGCAACTGTATGTTCCCAAGGGGACGGTGGCTGGACGGAAGTTTTAGCCTCACCAGCCACCTCACCCTACTTCTGGAGAAGAGCTGCTGTCAAGTTATTGGCAGCCAGGTTTGTAAATTTCTTTACCTTACCTCATATCGGTGAAACGATCTTACGGTCTTGTATCACCAATTTGATACTATATAGCATGAGTGTCCAGCAAAAGCTACTGAGGAAGCATCCATATTGGCACTGTCTCTTCTTGCAATTCATTGTTATCATAGCATGTGACATTATTCCACTCCATATATATTTGATTGATTGGGATGCCATCTTCATGAACAAGTAGATTGAATCTTTTCTAGAAATTTTCTTTTGGTCCAGGATTCATCTCAATGGCCTATAGTTGGCCCTCTGCCATCTTTGACGGCAGAGGGATAGAACTTCCGGGCGGCAGGTACCAAGAGTTTGATAAATGGCAACAACTTTCAACTGATGTCGCACTTAGCAGGTGCTGAAGCAAGATTAGGTTGCTGTAATCACAGTAAAAAGCGACAGTTCCTATTATAGATATTATGAGTCATGTGATTTCATATAATTTGATTAATTAAACAGGTGATTGTGGAACTATGACGGTCAAGGTCTCTGTTTGGTAGGGACTAGTTTTACTCCCCATTCCTTGAATTACAGCCATCCGAATCTTGTCGGATTTTGTGAGTTCCACTGATATTATCATTTCAAATTTGGCATTCTTGAATTCCCCTGCCTTGGAGCATTTATCCAGTCTATTGTAGGTATGTTTTGGTGTAATCATTGGGCATATGTGTTTTGCTCAATAGCTATTTCTTTGAGTTGACGTGGAAATGCTAAATTCTGCTTGTTGTATCTACTGCAGCAATGTACAGATCTCAAAATGTAACAACACCCATTCATGTCCTGAGTCCCCGTTTACAAATGGTATTGTTCCAGGTTAGTGGCCAAATTCCATTCACATTGTAAACTTTTTTTCTCATGTCTTGTCTTCTGTGTATCTTTTAGCTTGACAATTGCCATGTGTCAGTACTCAAAAGATAAACACTATGCTTAAAATCTTTAAGTGACTATTTTGTAGCGTTTTCATCGATGCGACATAATGTACCAGATTTATAATCTGCACTTTCTTTTGCATGGCAAAAGATAAGGTTTTGATGTGAGCTGTGAAAACGGCATCTGTGCTTGAAAGCAGTGTTCACCAATCACCACTTCGAGGTTCATGTTTTTGTTTTCTCATTGGTTGAATCTGTTGGTTATCTATGGTGAATGGGTGGTCAAAGGTGGACCACTACTTGTATGATTCTATCCTATCAATCAGAATTATACAAGGAACTCCCCCTCTGGCTACTTCATTTTGTATAATATGATTGTCTAGAATAAAGTTAATCTTATAATTTCTTAATTCTTACTTTAAACAAAGGGCTGATGCGTTTTTATGCCATCTTGCTGTAGTTGCTTCTCTTCTCTCTCTAATTGGATCACACATGAGACTCTATGATACAAGCGTAAGTTCTCATTTCCATCTCTTTTTTAAATTCAGATTCATGCTCAAAGACATGTGTAGAATACTGCAGTATCAGCGTTGGACATGATGCCATTTCTCTCCAGAGTGGTTGGGATGAATACGGCATTTCTTATGGACAGCCTGCATCAGATATTCACATCCATGAGGTCACTCTTCAAACCTCTCATGGTTCAGCTCTGGCATTTGGCAGCGAGATGTCGGGTGGTATCTCCGAGATTCATGTCGATCATCTCCATATTCATGATTCGCCACTGCCATACAATTCAAAACTGCTTGAGCCGTGGAGGCTTCATGAAACACTAGTCATTTCGGATGTTGAGATGGAAAATGTAGAGACCGCCATACATTTCACAGGTCATTGCGACAACCACATCCCGCCGAGGTTTATGATCCAAATGCACTCCCGCTGATCAACCAAATCATTATCAGGAACATTGTTGGCCAAAAATATCTCCACCCGCTGGAATCCTCACTGGAATACAAAAGGTGATCCTTTTACTGCTCTATGCTTTTCAAACATCTCTCTATCTGTTACTTCAGATCCAAACCTCATGCGGATTGCTCCGACAGATATCAGGGTTTTCCCAATCAGTAGTTCCTGGCAAATTCGTGCCTCTGACCTCAGTCAACTCACATACTCGAACTCTTCTTTCCAAGTGCTTCCCTCCCTTATAGGTTCCAAAAGGTTATGCTTTAGCTTCGAATGATATCATTTTTTTCCTCATGCTTCATCCTACATTTCGGGTCTGTCCAAATTCTTTTCCAATAAAACCAACAAAAGCATCCCTTGTTCCTATGGGAGTGTACTCCAATTTATATTTTTATGCCGATTGCCCATATGATGAAGCGCTTAATAGAGTTGTTCTGCCTCCACTGTAGGGATATCGAAGATTCGATCTGCATCTCCAAAGACTACAAACCGTGCACTCTTGGCAGCCAATTTCTTCATTCAATCTGTAAGAAAGAAAAGAAAAGGGAAAAAAAAGGGAATTTTGATAGTGGTGACACGGTTGAGAATATTATTGATACTATTGTTGCATTGGTTGTTGTTTCTTTACTCTTGTTAGATTATGACATACAAGTCTTTTGTATATTCTATATAATGATTTGAATCAGAAATGGTGCTCTTATATTATTTATACTATATTATATATATATATATATATATATATATATATATAAGGGAATGGGAAGGGAAGTTGTGTTGATCAAAGGGCACATGGGTTCATGTGATGGGAAATGAGAAATTAAAGAGTGGGTGGTTGGATGATTGGTTGGGTGGGTGGCTGAGGGAAATTGAATGAGAGAGTTCAAGCAGTTGGTGTGTGTTGTCTCCTCTGTGGGTTTCTTGCTAATTATTGTCAGGGGTCTTAGCACTGCATGCATGGCTTTCACTGGACCACTTCACTCATTGAAATTTATATGATTGTTTGGGTCTCTGATGAGTTGTTAAATGGCTTGCATGACCTTTTCTTATGGAGTTGGTGGTGGACTTAGGCTTGCAATCATACCATACATACAATTATTCGCCTTAAACCTTAGTCACCTTTGTTAAAAATCAATCATTTAATCTAATTTAAAATATAAATGTTATTATTACTAATGCTCATGGAGGAGAACGAATAAATAAATACATAATGTAAATCAAATTTAGTTCCAAATAGGAAGATGGAAAAGATAAATAACCCTTTGTCTAAGATCAACAGTAGTGTATATATATATATATATAGATATAAGTATTATCAGAAGACTGCACAGTTTGGTATAGCAAGAGAATGTTTAAGTTGAAAGGATAAAAATGAAAGGGCAAGATAAATAAATACGAGTCACAATTACAAATGAGTTATTTGGCACACAAGAATCACTCAATGAACTGCAAAATTTCATCTGAAGCTATTTTATCATTCAAAGGAGAGGTTGTGCATCTTCTGTATTTCTCAAGCAATGATGATATTACAGAGGCACTTGGATGTAATGGTGTATTTTGATTATACTGCGAGAGACTGGCTAATTTGCCAAGCTCAAAAGGATCTGCATAGTAGTATAACTTGATTCTGTTTGACAGTGATAGACCTGAAGCCAGCGGAGACCGGACTTCAGAGTTGTCATCTTGCTCAGTCATGTCATCTGCAAAGGCCGCCACGTCTCCTAATAATCTGAAAATAAGCCGTTGTGTCTGTAGCGGACTGGGGAAATCAAAGTAAAGCGCAGTCCCCGCTTTTACCTCGGGTAATCGATATTCACCAACAATATATAAATTTCGGGGCTCCTGTTATATTGCAAGAAAAGCAAAATGTTAATCAAACATCAGAATAAAACCTGAATCTGAAAGGAGTATGTAAAGAGGCTATCAGAAAACTACAACAGTCAAACTTGCATATTTCTAAGAATAGAAATCCACTTTTGGTTTGAAAACTTTTCTTGTATTTCATTTGAACAGGACTGCAATTTGAAAATTTTTCATGATGTAAGCCACACTATAAAAACTTATAGTTGGCATATTAAGTACAACATGCCACTGCATCTGATCAATGAGATGCGTTTTTTCAAGATACAACCTAAGCTGTGCATCAAGAATGTGCTAATTGTAGTAATATTTATATGATCCTATTGAAATCTTAAATGAGTTGCGGAGGTTTATAGCAGACCAAACTCAGACTTGCCAACCCATGCCATAGCATGCAGCATAAGTTCTTATTGCAGGCAGTGTCCTATTTTTCAACATGAAAGGAAGCTTCATTCAAATGGTGCTAGCTAATACCTGCCACTGCCATTTGACCATTTTTATGGCTTGCAAAAGTTCCTTAAACCAGATATTTAAGGCAGCATAAAAATGACAGTAAAAAAAAAATGACACTGCAAACATATTAAGTAGTATAAACCATTGAAATAGTACCTGATAAGCAGAAACTTGGATATGCAAGATGGCTGGAGTTATATGTCTGTCTTCCAAACAAGTCAATGAGGAACCCCAAATACTGGAATCTGAAGATGGAGGAGAATGTGTAGTGTGTGGTTTTATTACATTGAATGCATCTAAACGAAAGCCTGCCATCAAAGGAACATTTGGTGATAGATACTGTTCAAGCACAAGTCCCATATCCATTAACCTTTCAGCTTCAACAGGGACCTAAGCAAGAAACAATATAGTCAGTAAAGGCAGATATGACAGTAGAAGTCAACTAAATTATCAAAAGACTGAAGTTTACTCTGAAGCGGTTTGTTTGTGGAGATCTGTCTGACAGATTTCTGAATTTTAAATTTTCAGAGGCTTGCATCGTTGTGTCAGATCCTATTTCTTTTCGCAAAGGTTTTCCAAATACAATAAGCCGTTTCGCATGGATAAATGGCTGACTCCCAATACTTCCACTGAAAGAAGCACGCCTTTTAGTCTCTGGAAAGGTACTCTCGTCCAAAGATAAAAGATTATAATCCTCCTCCAAGTTCAATGATCTTGAGCCAAACTGCGGAAGGGTTAACGTTATCCAGATAATCTGGCACCTCACAGAATTCCGGAACAGAAACTTTATGTGCCTAGGCATGCTTTTTTCACTGCCTACTTTTTCTGGACCATATAACTGTGGTGATGATAATACTAAAGATTGGAGATCCCATTTTCCCATGCATGAACGCTCCTCCCTATCTATTTTATTGCTTGCCCAAATTTGCACCTGGGCAAACAAAATATTACATTTACCATTAAATACCAAAATTAGAAAAACTGCCAAGAAAAATATAATGCATCTTTCTCTTCAGACAGATGTAAATTTCCATTTTGCAGGAAGCAGGAAAATTATAAACAAAGAGATATGTGTTTATGTGAAACAAAATAACATTGAAATACTAAAAACAAGAGCTAAGGCATTTACACGTAATAGAAAGCATCAGGATGATGATGTAATAATGTATGATGGCATATTTTATAATGGTTGTTAGGCATGAGGTTAACGTGGATCAGTTTTTCTGGGTGACCATACACACACACGCGCGTGCGCGTATATATTAAAACACACTTTGTTTACAAAGTGACCAAACAAATGATGGTTCAGTTTTATAAGCAAAAGCATCAAAGTTAATTATTTCTAAGCACTTTCTGTCAGTTTACAATAACTGTTTTCAGAAAGAATGCAAAATTCACTGGCTTCTATATTTCACAACATCTTGAATATTAATTAGATAAGATTTGACAAATTGGGAAATTGACAAATTAACAAAAGATAATACCAAAACGAACACAAAAGATATCAGAGAAAGAAAATTAAAAACAAAGATGATAAAACATTACATCAGCTGGGGACGTTGCGTGAAAAGGAACACAAGAAAACTAGCAAGAACAAGACTGCAGAAATGATTATGAAACAAATGCAAAGCAGGTAATGTTTTCAACTATCTCATATATCAATGCTTCAGTAAGAAATGCAAAACATTATTTGGCTTTATTTTATATAACATAGTAGATTCAGGAGAATAAAAGTATTTTTGAAAGCTACACACACACACACACACACACACACACACACACACACACATTGCTCAAGGGTATTAATATGCACCTGCGCACAATTGTGGGTGTGCGCACACAAATACACAAGGACACAAGATCATCTATTTTTCAAGTAGATACATGTACATACATAGATTAAGCCATGAAAAGCACAAGAAAACAGCAAAGTTGCAGATGCTTACAGTAGGGCAATCAAAAGATGAATAGCCACATGAGCTGACAAATAAGGCAACTCCAGAGACATCAGCAAGATTTCCAAGGATAACTGAAAACTCTACAGTGGATACTCCTGTTGGAGCTCTCCAAAAGGAATGATGAGCCCCGATTCCAAGTGGTGCAATCAAGGACAATACGGGTTCTGAACCTACTGCTGTTTCCACCTGCAACATAAAATATGATTATTGAACATGGACAGACATGAAAGATTCAAGCTAATCATTAAGTTCAACTATGGTCAAGCTGAAGGGTTAGTATGCAAATTAGGATATCATATTGATTTTTCAATTTTACATATATTACAATGCCGAACTAAAAATGACAAATAGCAGAGATGTTTTAAGTTAAGCTGAACTAGTTATACACACTAGTTAGCTTCACTATACACCCCCATTTAAGAAAAAACACGCAGTTCATGCTTCATAAATAACCAGGTTCAACTTTCAGTCACACTAAATTACTTCCAAGTCTTACTTCAGTAAACAACCATGTTAACATTATGCCATGAGATATGCAACTCTTCCATTTTGAAGCCTGTTTAGATTACTAACACATCCAAAAAAGACAGAGGACCTTAAGCAACTGTTCAATACAATGATCCTGAAAAAAGCTATTCCATCAAAGTGACATTAGCCAGTATGTACTCTAGAAAATAATTTGGACCATGAAGTGGCCATTAGCTTTCCTTGAGAAAGCACACCTGAAAGTTGATCATTTGCGACCAATTTATAAATGTCCTTCTACCAAAATGAAAAAAGGAACCATAGGCAGTATCTCTGGTGGGCATTTCCTCAGTCTGAAGAACATCTCTCCTAGTTTGCTTTCCATTTTCTCAAAGTTAATGCTTAATTAACTCATTCACCTAAAGGCGAGAACACAATGTCATCCTTTGAATTGGATGGAAGTAAATTCACACGTTTGTGACAAAAGTGGAAAATTCAGATTCACATGTCAATATAGCAAGCAATTTAGAATATACCGGATGCAATATTCCTGCATTTGGAAATTCCGCAAGGGATTCATCTCCGTTTAGTAACTTTTCCAGCACCTTCTTTCCAGTGTCCATACCTTGTGAAAAGCCATCAAATCCTTTCAAATCAGGAACGACTTGATTAAGAGCTTTAAATGCTGCATCATATTCACGATTTCTTCTTCGCAAACTGCTCAAAACCCTGATATAATCTACATATAATGCATGAAGAACAACATCCCCACAACATATCTTACAAACAACTTCATCTGAAGAAGCTGAACTCCTAGAGAAGTCTACTTCTCTCTGCGCACCAAGATCAGTACCACTCTGGCTTGCCAAACCACCACATATTTTTGCCTCTTTATAACTACTGTTCATAATCAAAGTGGCCCCTTTCCCAGCACAACAAGCTTTACAAGCCTTTCTTCCGCACTGGAAACAAACCAGAAGCAATGTAGAATCATGGGAAAAGGCTTTGGTAGGTGGTGGTTGGATTTCAGCACGAACTTCACACACTGCTCCATAGCAGGTTCTTCCAAGCTCAGTGCTGTTCCAGAAATCTATAACATTGTCATCCTCGCATTCTAGGCCAATAGATGCGTTAACCTTGTCTTCATATGCCACCTGACCAAGCAAAGCAAGGCTCTTTGCAAAATAGCAAACCTTCACCATGTAGGAATCCTGAATTAATCGATTCGGATCTAGCGTTGCAGGAACAGTACTGATTGACATAAGAGCTCTATCTCTTTCAGCAGCAGAAAGATTGAGTCGCAGACGTTCAATTTCTAACTTCATGGCTTCCAGAAAGCTCAAATTTTTACCCTGAAAATGGTTTGCATTCACAATCAAATTCTAATAAATTGCAATATTCAACATAACCCCATTTACATGAAAATAGTTACGAAATAGAAATTACAGTGGCAATCAAAAGTCTAAGTGAACTACAACAAAGAGCTAAACAAAACTGTAATTAAAACTAAAAATTATTTAGCCCTTTCAGGTTAACACTCAAAATATACAAACTGGATCTATTGCAATTATACGCCAATCTTACCAAGACATTTAAGCAATTGATTTGTGCTGCCTGATGCAACAGACAATGAAAAAGAAAAGGCAATAAAAGCACAATATTAAAACAGGAAAAATACTCCAAAAAAAAGTACGAGATTATATGAAATTTTATGACTTAAAGAAAACTTGAGATTTGATAAGACTGAGTTGCAAGACGGAATTTTTGAAGATTAAAAAAAAAAAGAAAAAAAAAGAAAACATAGAAATCAATAAGTTTCAGCAATCTCCTGATGTGTTTGGAGGAAAAAGAAACTAAACAGGACTATCAAATACGAAGGTTATGAGAATGCTACATTACCTTTTGCGAGCCAAGAAGGGACTTGACTAAATTAATGTATTTCTGAGTACCGCCAGGTCCATCATGGTTTTCATCTTGTGATTGTGCATATACATTAGAAGCAGCTACAGATATAGGAGCAGCTTCATAGTTGTCCAAAAAATCAAAGGCATCACCACTAGTGGAATGAATTCTTTCTCCTGTGTCTGGCATCTCTGTTTGAGATGAATATTGTGAAGATTCAACATCTCCAGTAAGAAGGTCAAACCAATTATTGACTACACTTGGCTGAGATATTTGTGGAACATTACTATTCAATGAAGATGCAGCAGGGACACGATCATCATATGAATCAGAAAGAAACGGGTTGTTGGTGCCATTTATGTCTGAATTGGAAACAGAAGTATCAGGCCACTGTGTTTTCTCAGATATATGCCTGATAAATTTTCCACCAGAGTCTTTATTATTAAATATGTTTGACCAAGGAAGAGAAGCTCCAAGGATTTCAATCTGTACATGACCCATGAGAGAAATTGTCAAGCTTAAATCATGATGAGACACAAGAAACAACCAACAATCTCTTGTGGACATTGATTCTCAACTTCAAACAAACAGAAAAATCTAAACAGATTGCTGCATCTACTCCTTGATGCAAATGCAACAAACAATTTAAAATCATCGTCCTCAACCTCTAACATTAATTTGAAATGCCATATAAGTTGAATTCAAGAGCATATGTACAAAAGATGAGTTTATCTTCCATGTAAGTCTAAGATACATTCTAACATATATATATATATACACACATAAGTTGCACTATTAATCAATAATGGATGGTCACTAATTTCTAATATCAAGAAACAACTAAGTGCTAAGTTGTATGATGACCAACAACCACAATAACCTAGACTTGCAAAGAAAAATTTCATTATTGAAATTTCATTGAAACAGAAGACACAATAATGAGGAAGTTGGAAATCATTCAAGAAGACTATGAAATCAGATTTCACATGTGCCTTCACATTTTCAAAATGGAGATACCAATGCTACGATAAATAAGCCCAACAAAATTGTGAAACATAAGAAGAAAAATATTATAAAAGTGCAAAAACGTAGAAAATTAAGTAACCTCTGCTAATTAAACTATCTGAATGAATACAAATGAAAGATATAGACCCATTTAGTTATATCAGATTGAGTAAGCTGGCAG
The DNA here is from genome assembly GCA_902712375.1 of Dioscorea dumetorum. Taxonomy (NCBI): domain Eukaryota; kingdom Viridiplantae; phylum Streptophyta; class Magnoliopsida; order Dioscoreales; family Dioscoreaceae; genus Dioscorea; species Dioscorea dumetorum. The sequence goes on from CACTHL010000328.1 coordinate 179,170, forward strand.
CAAAATAATAACCATCATATTAAATGCGAGACAAGAAAAGGAAAATCAATGCAATACCTCACCAAGAGTGATGGGGATACTTCCAGGAACAGCAGGATAAAATGTAAGTGCAACAACACGTGTAAGAAAATTTAATTCTCCTTCAAGTTCTTCAAAGTCATACAACAAAGGAAGGTAGGGATTTTCTTCAACAAGAAAGCGTGTACTAGTACCAGTTATAGCTAAATCTTCTGAATCTATTTTTCCAGACAAGGGTATCAGGAGGTTTGTACCATTGGAACACCTAGGGATACAAGCACCCTGGAAGAGGAAAGAGTAGACAAAATTAGCATTATTTATAATGAAATCACGGTAAACGCTAACAAATCTCATGCAAATACTTGCAAGAGAACAGATCAAATTCAGAGATATGAACAAAGGCATCAAGGAGTAGAATTGTACTTAAAGCATCTTTACATATGGAATAAATATCAACAAACTGGTACATGAAGGCTCCAGACCGTGACAAGAAAAAGGAACTGAAACATCATAAGCAGATCATTCTCAACCTATGTGATTCATGTATAAAAATCTAAGAACATAAAAAGAAGATGAGAGGAAAAGATGATTTGGTAAATCTCAGCTAGCTCAGTTTGGAACTTCATAAAACCAGAACTCCTTCATGAGAAGTTGGTGAAGATTTATTCAATTTTGTAGAATGATATCCGTGATCACCCTTAGTCTTTCTTGCCATTTAACTTTAAAGATTTGTTTGAAGATAAATTAAATAGACAAAAGATAGCCAACAAACCAAGTAAATAAGATAGAATTAAAGTGAAATGAGTTGAAACTTCAAAATTCAAAATTATCAAAGGACACAGATGGTTCTCTTAACTATACTTTGTATTACAAATGATAAAATGATGCCATTGATTGAGATTTTAGAAGAAACCAAACACAGCCAGCGGCAAGACAAACTAATGTAACTCTTTAGACCAACAAAATATACAAACTACTTGACCTTTCCGTGAGCTAGTGAAGAAAAGCGAATATACAAAAGAAAAAAAGCAATGTGAGAAAGTAAGGACCTCAAGGACAAGCTTAAGCCCTTCTAAGTTGCTTCCAGTCCTAACATCTACAGTGGCGGGAAATGATGAATCTTCAGCACCATGTGAAACTGTAAGAAGAAGCTGGCAAACATGGCAAGGCTCTCTAAGATATATAAAAACTTCAACTACATCTGCAGCTGGAGGGCATACCTGTGTAAATATATTTAAAAAAAACATCAACTCGGCTGGGCACATTATTGGCAAAATAGGGAGATATCATAAGCTCAAACACCTATTTATAACAAAAGTATTAGTTTATGTAGCATGTCAAAGAGAAATACCCATATCAAGTCCTTATTTTTGAAGCTTAGAAGGCCTGAACCACCGTTAGAGGTTGGAGCAATAGCTGGAACTGGTTTCAGCATGCATCCAGATGGTCGTGATAACACCTGAACATAGATTGAATGCAATATTTAAAAAAACACTATCATTATAACAACAAGAGAGAGTAATTGAGAATATTTTATCAATGACTATGAGAAACCTATTTACACATACTTTTAAAGGATCAACTGCAACAGAAGGAAGATGCTTGAACAACCTTATTCCAAGAAACATTTCAAGCTGCTTCTGCCGAGAACTATCAACAATAACGTTTGTGTATCTACGCTGTATGGTTATCTTGACATTTTGAGCAACAGAAAACTGTTTGAACTTCCCACCATCTTCACCAAAAATATTTAGGATCTGACTGTGCATGGCTTTAGAACCAGTATATAGTGTAGCATGGATATCACCTGCTAAAAGGAAAAGATCAGACAGCAGATTTATTGGAGCTGATACTGTTGTGCTTTTAAAGTGGTCAAAAGTCATATCAAATCTTTTCCAAGTATTATCCTGGCAAGGACGCTCCCATGTGGTGGTTCTTGTATTATGATCAATGTAAAACGTTTTCCCTGTCACAGCATCAGAACGTTCCTCCCATCCAGGTGGCAATGGTGAAGTGTACCCACCATAATTACCAAAATCTGTGTATCTGTTTGTTGATGGAAATCCAAAAGCTGCATCCCTGTCAAGTGGGATACCTAAACGATGACACTGTTCAACAAAAACCTGAAGAGAACCAAAATAACTAGCAGCATTGGTTCTGTCCAAAGAATCTGCACAATTGAACCGGATCACTCCATTCTGAAATGACCTCAAAGAGAAAACACCTTCAAAATCATCATTATGGACAACTGCACCTTTAAATTCTTTTAAATGCAAAGATGAAGGAGAGTACATTCCCTCAAGGAAACCGATGGCAATGGTAGGTGCCTTAAGAAGTTTCCAAAGACCCTCAATTGTCTGCTGCTCACCTCTGGACTTGACAGTGGCATGCCAGTCATAGTTGATCAATTCAATACGTGTGCCGCGAAGTTTTCCAGTTGAATTGACAAATTTTATACATTTCTCAAAGTAATTTACCAGAATAAGTTCTGATCTTTTAGGCTCATTCCTGAGTAAGTTAACACAGACAATAGGAACCAAAGGAGTCTTTTTTTTATTTACTTGTGCAAGGTCAGAGCTTCGAGCACCATATCTATTACTTAGTCTCTGGAAATACTGTAGACTACCTTTGAAAGGATCATGAGCTGAAACATAAATCTCAGCTTCTGCAGCTGTCAACTTTAGCTCTGCACCCCACCAAATTGGGATGGTGCCCCGTCGCCAGACATATGTGCTGAAAGGAACATTTTCTTCAGCTCTCTTGGCAACCCATACAATTTGCTCACATTCCACTTCATTTCCTATTAGAGTAGATGATGCCAATGAGAATCCATGAATTACACTGTCAATATGCATAAAACAATATCATGATAGAATTCTGTGACAAAAAAATTTGAAACCAATGGCTAAATGATTAAACCAAATCCTTTTGTAGCCAAAGCATATAAAAAATCAACCACAACAAGTAACGCATAGTAGGAGCCAAAAAAAAAAAAAAGAAAAAAAAGAAGAAGAATAAGAAGAAGAAGAAGGCTGGAAGAAGACAGGATGATATCAACTCACCAAACTGTAGATCAATTTACAACGAAAATGATCATAACGAAAAAGCATGAAACTATAGAGTAAACAGCAAGATGGAAAAGTAACTAAATCAAAATAACGATCATCATCAGCTATGCACAGATTTACAAGGGTAAAAAAAACATATGACCATACCTGAGAAATTTTGAAATCCCAGACATTCTAAATTCTATAACTATCAATATAGATCAACATCAAAGCATTACACTAAAACTCAGGTGTGCCAGATAACACATAAGCAAAAAAGGATCCAACAAATCAGCATAGAACAGAACGCAGAGCGAACAATACACAGAAACTATCAATAAAGATATAAAATACTGTGAATCAAATAATACAACCATTATGAATCAATCATAAGCTCAACATATTATTGACTACCTTCCAGCTCTAGATGAGAACTTTTTTTCTGAAAGGACCAAATGCCTGAAATGCTAATTAAGCTAATTGTTTTTCATTCCTATTATTGTCATTTATTAGCATAGAAAAAGTCCTCTATTTTTTAAGTACTGCAACTCAACCTCAAAATTAAATCCTGTAATTTGCATAGTATAAAATAGCATCACCATACATCACAAAAAAGGTACTATCTAATACCAAATCCATTTAGTAGAAGCAAAAGGTTACCTGTGCCAGAACAAGCATTCAGCCCTCTAGCCAAATATCGAGTGCCGGGATGTAACCTGCTACGACGAGCCAATAGAGCAACAAACCCAGCTTGTTGGCCAGAGCCTCCAAGACTTCTACACTCCGCAAACCCCTAAAAATAGCATATCACACAGAATGGATGAACAAAGACAGAATATCATTCCCAGGTGTTGGTACACCACAAGCTTAAAAGTAATATATCATAAATATGGTTAGTTGTAATAAATGCCAACGCCAGAAAATAGCAAAAAAATGAATCTAAGGCCAAAATAAAGATATCTTCAAAGCGCAGAAATAACTGTGATGTGAGGTCAGATCCTTATCGGGGAAAAAAATTTGATTGAAATCCTCCAGTGCCTAAAATAAAGCAAAATTAAATTTTACCAGAAATAATCAACTATGGACCAATAAATTATTTTTGAACGGGATAAAGGAAATAAATGAGCTGGCTTTCACCATTAGATGCGAAGCATTCATGTAAAACATGTAAACCAAAAAAGTTCCTAAAACTTTAATTCTCCAAGTTTGTATAGCTCACAAGAAAAATGAAAATTCATATATTTTCTAACTTCAAAAAAAATACAAGACTAATTCCTAGACAGACAGATGTTGACCACATAGGGAAGTTTCAACAATTAATCATTGGGATTATGTTGAAATACCATTCAAGTCAATGTAACAAACTTGCATATAAATATGAGTGGATCTACATGAGATTTTAAATCAGATAAGAGCCCACCAGTGAAACTCAATGCACCAAAGATGAATGTACAGATCAGTAGCTTCACCAAAGGGCTCACAAGGGTGACAATGGTAATCACTGCTATAAGGTTCACTGAAATTATTGTTTTTTCAATGAGTTAAATGTGAAATTATGCCGTATACAAAGACATGAGTTGCTACTTGTTCCTAAATTTAAACAAAGATTCTTATGGATGCCCAAGTGCCGGTTTTCCATTCCAAAGGAATTATTATTATTTTTTTTCAAGTTTGTGCAGTCAAGGGGAGGTTTAAGGACCTCACATTTATGGATGGACATACCTGTAGAAGAATGATGCAGTGGTTTGGCAAACCAATGTCCCTAAAAGGCTTTGAAAACCAACCATTCCAAACAAATTCATCATCAGGATTCTGGTGAGTCATACGGCTTGGAAATGGTCTGCTAATGTCCCTTGTTTCACAAAAGTAATGCTTTCCATCAATGTCAAGCTCAGCTAATTCCATAATATTCTTTAATTCACCTTTCCCTTGAGGTTGAGGATTTTGAAGAGGAATCTTAATCCACTTACTTTCTGTCACCGTATATACACACCCACCACCAGGCAGACTAGGAACTGTAGGAGCCAACTCAGTTGCAACTAGAAGCAGGCCAAGGCTACCTAATGCTGAATAACCAAGTAATGCTCTTGCATAGATGGTCTCTTTACACAGCCACCTGGATCCATCTGTGATGTAGTTCAAAGCCTCCTCTTCGGAACGAAAAATATCATGGCCCCAATGCCCATTATATGACAACAGCCCAGTGGTTGGTTCAATATAAATAACTTGGGTGTCATTCCTAGTTGACAAACTGACAACAATATATGCTTCACTAGATTCTAGCACGACGACAAGGACTGACGTATCCCTTCCAACTGAAACAATATCCAGAACACAAATGTTAAATCAAGTACATCAAAATTTGAAAAGCATAACTTATTCCACACAAACATTAAATCTAGTACATTCAAAATTTGAAAAACATAACTTATTCAAGAGTATGCATACAAACTAAGAGTAGACTATGCACTCCTATAGTCCTACTGCATGAAAAGGAAAATGCAATAGGCAAAGTACAGAACAAAAATGCAAATGATGTTTGGATTATCCTCAAGTCCGGTCAAAGTGCGTCTGATCCATCACTTAATGGACAACAAAAACAAATTTTGCTGGTTTCAGTAACAATCAACTAGTTCTTCGCAATGAATTAGCACATGTATAGGATTATGATTTGTCACAGAATTCATATTCGATATAACACCAATCAATTATCATCAAGTAATTGGCAATCTTATATAATCACCAGAGAACCGACAACAAGTCAAACATAACCAGAGGCCTCAAATTTCTTCATTAATTCAATCAACGGGCCCATAAGAGAACAATAGACAATTCAATCAATTGCATCTTATCACGAGATCCACAAGAATTCAGCTATCGGATCACATGCTGAGATAATTCTTGACTCAAGAAGTGTAAGTGAATCTGATCGTCACATGATTAACGATCAAGAAGGCTTGGCATTCTTTCATGGCTTAAAACTAGAGATTCATGGATCTGAGGCAATACAACGGAAAGGGTTTCCAAATCCGGTGATTCACGAAGAATCGGTCACAGAATGGAAGCGCGAGATATACTGACCTTGGCGGGATCGCGAGGAGAATGAAGCGGACATCGTAGGATACTCCCCGCAGCAAGTTCCCGCGGAGAAGCAGTGGCGATGGCGCGAGAGAAGGCTAGACGGAGATGAAGAGAGGAAGACGGGAGCAAGGAAGCTCCGATCGGGGAGTTAGTAGATTGCGGGTTGGAAACCCCTCTAATGGGTACCCGATAAGCATCCGAATCCAATAGCTTCTCCAACCCGCTAACCTAACCACTTGGATTTCTAAATTTACTAAAATATCCATAAATATTTATTTATTTCACTTAAAACAAATAACCACAACAGAAAAGTTAATTTTCTTCTTTTTTTTTTTTTTTTTTAATATAAAAAAGTTATTGCTGGTATTTTTTACATAAGAAAAACCGGTGGCTCGAATTCACTGAAGAGCTTTATTAATATAAAAACAGGTTCCATAAAGGGAAATTTGATAATATTCATTGACTATATATTGTATTGCTATTGTTATTGTTATTAACTTAAAATTGCAAGCATTGTGATTGATTGTTATTTCACTTGAAGAAAGTCAAAGAACTGTTAATTAATAGAAATCAGCCATCAATGTAGCTAGCCATCTTATACGTAGATGCAACATCAATGTTTGTCAGCAGAGGTGAGTGTAATTTTTTTTTTTTTTTATTCACCTCGCATGGATTCTTGTAAAACATAAGATTCATGAACATGAAAGTTTAAGGGGCTTAATTCCTAAAGTTAAGAGCTAAAAAATTATCAAATGAGCACGGCTAGTTTTTGGAGTTTTATTATAGTATGATTATATAAAGCAATTATGTATCAGAACAATAATGAAGGACCTTTTCTTAAATTTACTGCAAGGATAAAAAAAATAAATAAATAAATAAATAAAAATGTTTAAATATAAAGCAGTATTTCTAAGATTTGTTTCTATGATTTTGTTTGGAAATGATATTGCAAGTGAGGCTCACGTGAGTAACACGTGAGAAGAACCTGGCATGTTCGTTGCCGAATTTTTCCCTCTTTTGTTGCGTCTTGCTTGGGCTTCCCCTTGGGTTTCTCTCGAGCTCCTTCTTGGGTTCCGGTGAAGTAGGGAAGATGTCGCTGAGGCCGAGCGAGAGGACGGATGTGCGTAGGAATAAGTATAAGGTTGCCGTTGATGCGGAGGAGGGGCGGAGACGGAGGGAGGAAAACATGGTGGAGATTCGGAAAAGTCGGAGGGAAGAGAGCCTCAAGAAGAAGCGCCAAGAGGGTATGCAGCCCCAGGTTTCCACCGCCTACGCCGCAGGCTTTGAGACGAAGGTAGTTCACCACTCGGAATGAGATTCTTGGATATTGGATCTTGGATCTTGGTTTGTTTCTGGGTTTCGATTGCTTCTTTGATTTTAGTTGGAGAGCCTTCCGGCGATGGTGACGGGGATTTGGTCCGAGGATACCAAGTTGCAACTCGAATCGACTATGGATCTCCGGAAGCTCCTTTCAATTGGTATTAGAAACCAGGAATTGGTTTTCTTTTATTCTTTAATACTGAAATTGGATGATTTAATTGCTAATAGTTATGCTTAGGTTTTGAATCAGGATAGTTTGAGCTGTCCTTTTGCGATTTGGTTGTTCTGTGATTGTTTAGTGCTTTCAGTACGGCAGAACATAGTTTGGGTTAAGGAACCGTTCAGAAATTTGTTAGTTTAGTGGAAACTATATGATTTGATCGTTGCATGGTTCATCTTTGACTAAAGAATGACAAAAAGTGGTTTCCATGTTTCACCAAACAGGAACAAGATGATCTCTCCATTTACTCTTGCATTTTTTTCTCAAATTCACTCTGACTGAATTTCTACCAATAATGCATAATCCTTTCATGTAATTTACTTGAAATATACTATTTTGATTATGTTGGTAAATAAGTTAAATAGTTTATGCACATCGTTGATCAACATCCACAAATCACAATAATGAAACAGAAAAATTAAAAAAAACAATCACTTGATGATAGAAATTTATGCGGTTTTGCAATTTTGTTCCATGTTGTTAAAATACCAAGAATTCACAAGTTCATCAATGTAGATTATTGTTATATGTGTAAGTTGCAAGTTGTGAATTAGCATGGATTGGAAAGGCTTAGGTAATTGAAGTTGGATTTGCTCCTTATTCATAAATTACAAACACCTTCTCTTGCAACAACTGGAGTGCTTGGGCTGTGTAGGTAGCCCATTTTGGTATTGTTTCTTGAGCTGTGGAGTGAATGTCCATCTGTGGAATGAGGACTTCTTTATCACGCAAAAATACGGCCGCTCCATTGTCCCAATTCTATACGAGGAGGAAAGAAAAGAAAAATGGCACTCATGTAGATACAATGGCAATTTATTGATTTATTCATTTGTTTTATCTGTCAGACCAACCTTGATGATGTATATTGTGCCCTTTATCCTGCTATATTATATGTGCAGATAATCATTTTGTTATACATTGTTCTGTTTTCTAAATCTAATTCTTTTAAGTATAGGATATGAGGCCTAGCCTGCTTAGTACTGGTTGAAAATGGATTAGATAGACTATAAAAATATTGAGGAGTATTAGACTGCAGAAATGCTAGATTATGGTACTTGTCAGCTACACCTGCTTTTGTGTGTGTGTGTGTGCGGATGAGATTACTGTCTGAAAGAATTTTATTGCTACTCTTCATTTGTGACTGTCACAGTCTGATTCATCTTTATTTCCAATCCATGTCCAGCAAAGATTTTGGGTAATCCCGATTAATGGTTCCTGTACAAATAGTCCTGTAGAAACAGTTGGAAAATTATTTTCCCACTCTCGGATATCTCTATAGCTTACTGTAAGGGTTGATGACCTTACACTTGGTCGGCCGGGCATACGGTATCACATAGGCCAAGCCACGAGGCGCACGGCTGCGTGGATTTGGTAGCCCGTGCGGTTAGCGCGACGCGTGGGTTTTGTCGGGACCAAGGACGGGTGGAATATCCCGCATGATCATAGGCCGAGACCGTGGCGCGCGCGCGCGCTGGACCGTGGGCGTGCGCGTGGCCGATGAGCGCGTGGGGCGGCGCGCCTTTAACCAAGAGTCAAGTGTCGCAGGACTTCATCATGTAGAGTGTTGGATCTCTAGCAAGTCTAGGCGGGGCGGGACACTTGATCGGCCGGTTGACCGAGAGCCGATTCCGGATCCGACAAGGCTTTGCGCAGACGTATGCAAGTGGGCACGTGGTCGGGAGCGTTGCCGAGCCGGGGCGAGGATGGCACGCGGTATTACCGCGTGTGACCCGGCATCTTGCTACGCGTTGTGACCAAGGGTGGCTGGTTAAAGCTACGGTCGAGTCGAGAGGACACTCGCAAGCTAAGTGAAGTCGGGAATTCACGCAAAACCCGTATTGGGCATGGAGCTCAATCAACCTTGGATTTGGGGTAGCTCTTGTATTAGGGTCAAATGAGTCTTTGGGAGAAGACAATGCCACTTGGTGTTGGTTTTGGCCATGGTTGTAAACATTTCTCAATCTAAGAGAGTTTTATGTTTTTCTCTCAAAATGGGTTTCTTTGTGTCGTGTTTCTCATACCGAGGGGTTTCCGGTTTTGCTCGCTTGTTATTATTTCGCTGTGCTTTGTACTGCAAACAGGAATTCACTCACTGTTCTTGCAAGGAAGGCTGATCTGTCGTTATGGTGCGTGTCAGGTGCCGCACAGCCGAAGGTGTTCGGTTGAGGCCGTGACACTTACCATGATGGCTGTGTATATTTGTGTAAGTAATTATTGTTCCGATGGTCAAGAGTAAGACAGGCTATAATTTAATATAAATTCTAAACCGCTGAAACAACATGAAACCAACCTTATCTCATGTTAAATTTTTAACTCACAATTTTAAACTTGCTAGATTTTTTTTTTGGTTTTGTCGATAATTTTTTGTATTACAGCTGCTGTCTGCTAAGAGTGGTTGATGAGGTTTCCCAATTATGGCAGATATTATGCATGATCTTTTTGTCATTTTAATTATCAGAGCGATGCCCTCCAATTGATGAGGTTATTCAGTCAGGAGTAGTTCCAAGATTTGTACAATTCCTTATGAGAGAGGAATTTTCCCAAATTCAGGTCATCATCTATATATTGTTTTTCTAAGATTTAATTGCATGTATTTCTGTACATTTTTTTTCTATACAAGTGGTAAATTCTTTCTTCCTTTCACAGTTTGAAGCAGCCTGGGCACTGACCAACATTGCTTCTGGGACTTCAGAGAACACCAAGGTTGTGATTGATCATGGTGCTGTTCCAATCTTGGTGAAGCTTCTTGGCTCCCACAGTGATGATATCCGTCAACAGGTATATACTCTTGTTTTTCTGTTCTCATGTGAATATCATGCTTCTCATGGTAACTTTCCATTCTAGGCTGCGTGGGCTTTGGGCAATGTTGCTGGTGATTCTTCCACATGTAGGGATCTTGTACTCCAAAGTGGTGCTCTGAGCCCACTGTTGGCGCAGCTGAATGAGCGTGCTAAGCTTTCTGTGGTGAGGAATGCCACTTGGACTTTATCAAACTTCTGCAGGGGGAAAGCCACCACCACCATATGAGCAGGTTGGTTGTTTATTTTGCTTTAGGATTTTTTTTTAGTTTTCAGAGTAATCACTGGGATTAGTTTGGTTGTTGATTGCTTTTCTGCCTTTGCTTAATAGACAAAACCTGCTCTTCCTGCACTTGTGCGTCTCGTTTATTCAAATGATGAGGAGGTTCTAGCTGATACTTGCCGGGCACTATCATATCTATCTGATGGTACGAGTGACAAAATTCAAGCTTTAATTGATGCTGGAGTTTGTCCTCGACTTGTCGAGCTTCTTATGTATGTATAATGTTATTTTCTCAATTACAATTCTTCATTTTTTACTTTTAGAGGAATAATTTTTATCCTACTTTCATGTAGGCATCCGTTACCAACTGTTATTCTTCCAGCTCTCCGCACTGTAGGGAACATAGTCACTGGAGATGACATGCACACGCAGGTATAACTGTTGTTTTCCAATGCCTGTGAGATCTCAGAGTTCTAAGTCCCTACATTTTTTTCCGTTGAAATATTCCAAACGGTATCCTGGTTCTGGACCTGTCCAAGACCACTCAGATCAGGTTGGGTACTAGGGCTACTTAGTTTTTCAACCTGGTTGGCAAATCTATTTATGCCCAATGCATGAAGTGTTGTAAAATTACATGGTCATTCGTAAAATTAGTCAAGTGTTTGTGTAGAAAATGAACTCAAAACTTTGTGGATTTGTTATGCCCGATGCCTTTGTCCTTCTAGACTTTAAGGTTGTTAGCTTTATGAGGCTGAGGCCTTCTCATAATGCTTGGAAACATTTTGGAATCTAAAATCAAAATCTTTATGAGAAAAAATTGTAGTAATGTTTGTGATTTTTTCACCTTCCTCTGTGCATTTTCATGTTTTTTCAGTTGCTTAGCGTGTGTTTGGTTTGTGCACCTGCCATTTTTGCATAGATCTTTTTTAGGCTTTCCGTAACTGTTATGAGTACGAAAAGGTTTTTTTTTGGTGCATGTGTGGTGTGCGCGTGTATGAACTTGTTTTAATATATATTGGTAATTTTCTGGAAAGTGTGATGCCAACTTTTTTTTAAAGATATTTGAAGTATTTCTAGAAAATTATTTTTGAATCCAATATGTAAGGAGAATTCCATGGGGGATTACTGAGGAGCATTCTTCTGTTTTTAATTCTCAAGTAGTGTCATATGACCTACATTTAGCCGCTCTTCTTTCTGCTATCTTCAGATACGTTGTATCTTATTAGTATTTTTTTCTCCACCCACACAGCATATTATTAATCAAAATGCACTTCCATGTCTGTTGAACCTCCTGATACATGATCATAAGAAGATCATCAAGAAGGAAGCTTGCTGGACTATTTCTAACATTACAGCTGGAAATAAGGATCAAATACAGGTAATCATTGTTTATTGACGTTGTTAACCTATGTTGTAGGATCCCCACCGTTTAATTTGCAGGCAAGTGCCCATAATTCTACATAATTCTTAGCCCTCTTAAAAGTGCACGCTCTAGATGTGTAGAACCACAACAGCAGTTTGAACTATATACACTTTTGGTCCATGTACCATTAGAAAACGAAACAGTTGTTTGGGCCCCACGCGTGCACGCACACACCAATACATTCCCATTTTTTTTTTTTAATTATTTTTTATCATTCATGTATGAACCATTCTGGCATGCAAAACTTGTTTAGACATTAGATTTCATCACTAATAATCAATTAACAGGCTGTCATTGCTGCTGATATTATCCATCCGTTGGTATATCTTCTTGGAACCGGTGAATTTGACATCAAGAGGGAGGCCGCTTGGGCCATCTCAAATGCTACTTCAGGCGGTACCCGTGACCAAGTAAGGTATTATGTTGCGTCTTTCACCATTTTATCTCTGGTTCATGCGCCGTGAATCGTCTTGCTGACATTTTGAATTTGGTGCCAGGTTTCTAGTCAATGAAGGTTGCATCAAACCCTTGTGTGATCTCCTTGTATGCCCAGATCCGAAAATTGTGATGGTTTGCTTGGAAGGGCTAGAAAACATCCTTAGATTTGGCGAAGCTGAAAAGAACATGGGAACTGCAGATGTGAATCCCTACGCTCAAATGATTGATGATGCTGAGGGTTTAGACAAGATTGAGAACCTGCAGAACCATGACAACAGCGAGATCTATGAGAAGGCTGTGAAGATCCTTGTAACATACTGGTCGCAGGAGGAAGACGATACTGCTCTTCAACCAAATGTTTTACCGAATGCTGGATTCAACTTCGACTCATGATGGTACGCAATGAAAAACAATGCTCTCTTCCTTGTTATGACGTTTGTTTTCCTGGTGTCATCCAACTGACATTTTACTGATTCATCAGATTACCGTCTTCCTTTCAGGGCACCACCAGAAGACCGTCTGACTAATGTGCTGGCTTTAAAGAAAAAAAACAAAAAATACATTGCGTTTTGTTCATACGGCAGTGTGATTTTGTGCCCTATTTCCCCTTTGTTTTCCATCGGGTATTTCAAATTTGTGGTGGTGGTTACTGGCACTGGGGAGTAAAGAAAACTGATTCACAGTTTTATAAAAATCGAAATCACAGTACATGTCCATAAAATAGTTTGTATTTTTTTTTTTTTTTTTTTTTTTTTTGGTGGGCGCTCGAGAAGTCTGGTAAAGTTTTTGGTTCAAATTCCCTTGAATTAAGTTGATAGCTCACTGTCTTTGTTTATTATTTGATGGAGGAGCTGACGCGTGTGTGCTGATCCACCACCACGTGCCATGCATTGACTACCCTGCGTGTCCAACAAACCGACAATAGAGGTTATTATGGTCATTACACTTGAGGTAGATCGATGTCAATCCTAGGGTTTCAGGCGGCTGGGCTGATAGCAAAGGCGGTGCAACACACCTTGAGCGATAAGTTATGCCGGTCCTCCTACATAATAATCCTATTCCGTATACATATAGACAAAACAAAGGCCATTATAACATAAATCACAAATGCATCTCTTTCTCTCTCCATCTCCATGTTTTCCTTTCTTTTATTTATATTTTTCTATTGCTCGATCCTCCATTTCCCTCCACTCTTCTCTTGTGATCTCCATCCTTAGGGCATTTATAGCCAAGGAGTAACATTCGTTCTTGTCCCCCGTCTCTCTCTCTCTCTCTCTCTCTCTCTCTCTCTCTCTCTCTCTTTCTCTTTCTTCAGGGGGTGGTAGTGGGTTCAGTTAAGGTGATCTGTGATCATAGATTGGGGTGTGATCTCTTCGCAGAAGAGAAAGGCGAGGATTTTTTTTTCGTTAGGGTTTAGCTTTTGGCAGATCTAAGTTGGGGATAGTAGAGAGACAGAGGGCTAGTTGTGAGAAAGGAGTCATGGATCTAGATGATGAAAAGGTGAGTTTTTTCCTCCTTGATCTGTTGCTGTTTCATCATATACTAGTTAAAAAATCCAATCTTTTGATCGTTTTAGTTGTGTTCTTGGCTGTAGGGATCTGGATCTAGTGATTCAAGTAGCAGGGGATCTCCAGAAGCCAAGAGCTGTGCTGATTGCAGGACTACAAGGACACCTCTCTGGAGAGGAGGCCCATCTGGCCCTAAGGTCATTCTCAAGTCCTTATTTGATTCAAATGATTTGGTAATCCTCTTTTGCTTCCTTTTTGTTTTATTTATATGTTAGTTTTGCTTGGATTGCAGTCATTGTGCAATGCATGTGGGATTAGATACCGAAAGAAGAGGAGAGGAACTTTGGGCTTGAAAGATGGAGGGGATGATTGGAAGAGGGGAAAGAGTGGTGCAGTTAATAGAAGCAAAGAGCAATATGTCAAGCTTGGTATGTTAGGGTTTGGGAGAGATGTGATTTTCAAAGATAAATCTATTGTTTGGAAGCAAATGAAACTCAGGGAGGAGGAACAGGCTGCTGTGCTTTTGATGGCTCTTTCATGTGGAAATCTCTGAAAAAAAAAAAGAAAGAAAAAAAAAAAACTCTCTATCTAACTTGTTATAATTATCTTCTTTTTTACTATTAATTTTGTTTTTGTAGTTGCTTCCAACGCTAGCTCTCAATCTCCCTACTTGTTTGCGTTTATATATATTTCTCAATTTTCTTAGATTATTGTGAAACTTGGGTTATCTTCATTGCAAGCAAGAAGGCACCCAATTAAACTAGTTATACTAGTATTTTGTACTCTCTTGTTACCAAGTAGTATGTATACAAGGAATCAATATCTATTTTTTCATTGTTTGGCATGGATTTTTCACTATGTGGAGTTTTTTTTGTGTTGTTTGGGATGGTACAAAGATCAAATGAAGATGGATTGAACCACTGATTTGCTTGTTTGTTTTGTGTTCCCATTCCTGATTCTTTCTTTCAAGATCCATGGAATATTGGAATTTAGTGGTTTGCTAATAATTGTTTCCACTATGAAATCCTTTTCATTGAGCATCATGGATTTGTTATTTAGATTTACATGATTAGCTTGTCATGCTCAAGCTTGTAATCATGGAATTTGGCCTACCATTTTTTGCACATTTATCCCTATACAAATCTCATGTGATTTGAAGGTTATGTTTATTATATTTTGCTTAGTGTCATGAATACTGATCATTATAGAAACAAGCTTTCATTTTGGAATGATCTCTCAATTTAGGAAATAATTGCCAACAGAAGTGTGGCCCCTGACAGCCCTGTTTTGTGGGTGATCCATCAGCATCAGCATCAGTATTTATATATAAATATTTCATTAATCTAAGTACGAACTCTTGTTATGTTCTCAAAAACAGCAATGAAGACACACAGTGTAGTATCTTTTGCAAACACTAGTCCTTGGTTTTATTCTATTTGGCTTCCATTATTGAAAGCAAAAACTAGAACATATCAGTGACAGTGATGATGAAGTTCTCTGCTGAAGCTTCTCAAGAAACACTCCAGATATAGTTTCTGGAACTGCAAGTCCTCACGGTCTTACTGATTAAAAACAAAAACTGTTTTTTTTTTATTTAATAACATGGAGGATCTTAGATCATGGTTTAACTTTTCCAAGTTTTCTTAGCAAAATGACACATAGGCTAAATGTTATAATTATCTTTTGAGGCTTCTCAAGGAACACTTTTTCCAACTGGAATATCAGGAACTGGAACCCGTAATGACTTTTATGGAAAATGAAATGAGAATTCATATATATATATATATATATATCATAGTTATCATCAAATATATAAATGCAAAGAATTACTAAAACACAAACTTGACAAGTGAGAATAAGAAAATCAAGAGAAAACAAGACATGGGTTTCAACTGGAGATCAGAAACAGAAGGCAAAGGTGGCGGTGGACTATAATAGTAAAAGGGAAAGTAAGGCAACACCGGGTTTGGCGGCGGCGGCGTTGTTGCCGGATAGTAACCACCAGAAGGCGGCGGGGGCGGCGAGTAGTAAACCATTGCGCCGGAAGGTGGTGGAGGTGGCGAAGCATAAACAAAGGAACCTGAGGGTGGCGGTGGTGGAGGAGAGTAGTAGTAGTAATCGGTAGGTGGTGGTGGTGAGTAGTATTCAGTGGGTGGTGATGGTGGTGGCGGGCAGCCGGAACTGTCGGTTGGTGGCGGCGGAGATGGCGGCGGTGGAGAAAAAGATTGGTTGGCAAGGATTCTCACAAGATGAGCACATTGTGCATGGGATGGCAGTGGCACCATCATCATCCTTGCTCACTGTCCTTGGTGAAGCCATGCATGATGAGGATGATATCAATAGTAGTATTAGAAGAAGAAAGAGTAGAGCTTTTGCCATGGTTCTCCAGAGAGAAGAAAGAGAGAAAGAGAAGAGTTTATATAAAAGAAGAAGAAGAAGAAGAAGAAGAAGAAGAAGGAGAACAGTGGGGTTTGGTTGAGCTAAAAATCATAATGCCTTTTGGCTTCTCTTTACCTTCTTTTTTGTCTTCTAAGTTAAGCATTGGTTTCTTTTTTTCCTATTTTTTTTATTTGTTTCTTTATATGGATTGAAGGATTAGAGATAATATAATTTCATTAAAGAAGTGATTGTGATGACGTGGGAGTATTTGGTTGGCTAATGAGAAGGAGACGCACACGTGGGAGAGACCATCGAGGCCGGCGGGGCACGTGTGGAGGAGGAATAGAAGGCTGGCTCTCTTTTGCTTCTCCATGTTCCAATGTACTCCATTTGAACAAGAATTATCAATAATTTTTATTACTGGAGTCACTATTTCAACGCTGCTGCTACTACTACTACTGCTGCTATTAATAATAGTATTTGATTCTGATGAATTCACATCAAACTTGGGTTACTAATCTGATGCACATTCAAACTTGAGTTTCTAAATCACAACAGAAATTAGCAGAAGTGACCACAAGTCACATGGATCACATTGTATACATTGATCTTGAGAATAACTCCAATCTATTCAACAATTCACAGAACTCAGAGAGAAATCAAATGAACCAACTAACATGAACTGAACTTCAGGAAATCTAACACTGCTGCAAACAAACAAACAATCAAACATACTAAGTTTTCATATGTTCCAAAATGCATACATATATATATATAGATAAATTGCTGCTGTTGTGTGATCAGGGGAACTGAAAATTCATGGAATCCTTGAACCTTCCGGCAGGAGGGCTAATGTACACCCAGAGCAAGGAAATGACAATAGAGAGCAGTCCAGACCAGACGTAGATGATCGTCGGAACTTTTCCTCTCCTTCCCATCAATCCTTTGGCGAAAGGATAGAGATGACACAACACCCAGAAGCTGAAAAACACTCCTCCAAGCAGCTTGCTCCACTGAGGGTACTCACTGTACATAGTCCTCGCCACGCCTACGGCGATACCAATCATGTTTATCATCATTATAGTGATTGGAGGAACCATTAAGAAGCTCCATTTCACAGCATACAGCTCTACAAACATGTCGTCATTGTCATCGCTTGCCGGCTTTGATGTCAGTGTGAAGGAGATGTCCACACCTGCAATGACTTTCAGTAGTCCTTGTAAAACTGCAGCTGGGTGTGCACTTGTGCCTCCAATCAACCAGAATTGCTCATTTCTCCACCATTCATGAAGTGTTATTCCAGACCATTTGATCTCCAGCAATGCAAGCATACACAATGTGACCGAAATGGCAAGGAGGAACACCAGAAAAGTAATGCTGAGTGACTGCACTATGAACTGGCCTGTGAATAGAGAGATTGCAGGCAGAATGCAGTAGACCAGCAAAAATATTGATGTGAATGGATACATGCCTATATTGAAGTAAGCCACTCTCTGCAAGAACTTCATTCTTCGGGTTGCAAAGAGAGCGTTGTTTCTGGAAAAGAAGATCTCTACTGAGCCTGTCGCCCAGCGGAGAACCTGGTGAAGCCGATCGGTGAGATTGATTGGTGCTGTGCCTCGGAATGCATCTCGTTTTGTGACACAATACACTGATCTCCATCCTCTGTTATGCATTCGATAACCAGTGACTACGTCTTCAGTGACAGAACCATAAATCCATCCTACTCTCTGGCCCCATTCTGTTTTATCCTCATAGAAACATGAGATGACACTGATAGCTTCAGCAACTGTTGCGGCATCTAATGGCTCCCGGGGGACAGTGAGAGCGCCTGCAGGACGGCCTTGTCGAACACCGGGGAGGTCCTGGAGTAGCCTGCCTTGATACTCTGCCACAGGGATGGATGCAACTAGAGTTGCTGAGCTTCCAAACCTCTTAGGCAGGAGCTGAGACTCGATATCTCCATCTTCTGTAGGTTGCAGCATAATCTCTTTATCATCTTCCAATTCTCTCTTCTTCCCCATTGTGTTCTTTCTCAAAAAAAGCTTGATCTTCTTCCTGCCAAACCATCCATGATGCTCGGTAGCTCGAGGAGGACTGAAGCCATAAAGAGCAGTTCGTCGGAAAATGCAGCCGGTTCCTACATACATTGGCCCTTGCAAACCATCCATGGCTCTCATTGAAACATCAAAGAACACCAAATTGTGATTAGCATATCGGTCATTTGGGTCGATACCTTCAAACCTCTGAGGGAACTGAACATAGCATATACGGTCACCTCCTCTATCAAGCATGAAGCACATACCTTCCCTCAGTGCGGAAGAGTTGTGGACATAGTGATCACAATCCAAATTTAGAATGAAAGGACCATTAGACATTATGGCACTGGTTCTAACAAGAGCATTCATGGCTCCTGCCTTCTTGTTGTGATCATATCCAGGTCGTTTCTCTCTCGACACATAAACGAGCATTGGAAGCCTGATGTCCACACCAGTTGTGTCAATGAGGTTCTTGTCACTAGATTCGGATCCCATGACAGGTTCTGAGTTTGGAGGAGCAAGCATTGCCTGAAATAAAACAACAGATTGATAACTTGAAGACATGAATGTACAAAAGAATGCGTAGGATAGGGATTTATGGTCACCTGAATTATACCGGCGTGATCGCCTCTGGAGTGATCCTGCTCGGCGGAAGGCCAGGTCCCAGGCCAATGAGAACCATCAGTCATCCAAGTAGCCTTCGGTATCTTGATAGGCTCAGTGCCATTGCCTCCTGCTGCTTCCTGCTTCTTGGCCCTGATTTCTTCCTGAGCATTATAAGCATCAGAACGCCTTCGAATGGACTCCAGCAATGAGTTAATCCTCACTTTGAACTCATCATATTCTCGCTTGACCTTCCGGCGCTCTCTGACGAAATCCAAACGAACCTTGTTCTTCAAAGGGTCTCTTTTCTGACTGAAGTATGCCTCTGGATTCCTTGGCTCGATATCGTGCTTTCTACAGAAGGGGACCCAGACACCAGCAAAGCTGGCAGTTTCAGCAAGAGCTTCAAAAGTGAGGAGCGAGCCACCATCGTCAGAGAGATAGCAAGCAAGCTTTTCAACAGGATAGTCAACGGCAAGGATAGAAAGAATGGTGTTGGCAGTGACCAGAGGAGGCTCTTTCTCCGGGTCAGCAGTCGAGACGAAGACATCAATGCCTGGAAGGTCAGATCTTCCTTTAGGATTACGAATGCCAGGAGACTCAAACCTCTCTTTGAGAACAGAGAGATCAGTGGCCCTGTTGACAGGGCAAAGCTTCGGGAGCTGATCAAGAAGCCATGAAAATGCAAACCAGACCTCACAAGTGATGGACATTGCCCAAAGCCATACGGCTTCATGGTTTGGATGCCTAATTCTCCATTGCAAGAAGAATCCCAGAGCCACCAAACGAATCACAATCAGCAATCTGAAAACAACAAACCAAACACTCATTGCACAATGTTTCCTTGATAAATTCATAAG
This sequence comes from Dioscorea dumetorum, assembly GCA_902712375.1. Classification (NCBI taxonomy): domain Eukaryota; kingdom Viridiplantae; phylum Streptophyta; class Magnoliopsida; order Dioscoreales; family Dioscoreaceae; genus Dioscorea; species Dioscorea dumetorum. Next base: position 199,127 of record CACTHL010000328.1, read on the forward strand.
ACATTGATAATAAGAGAGAAGAAGCTAAAGATTGGAATTTTAGTACCTGTATGGGCTAAGGATTGCTTGAGACACCCCTACTTTCCTTGTCAATGGTCTCCGGCACCTCCCACCGAAATTTGGTGGCTCGTCGAATCCCTTAAATCCCACTCCTCCGCCGCCGCCATGGCCGTCTTTGGGCCAGAGAGCGTTGCCATACCCATATGTTCCCTTCGTCTCGAAGAGCCACCTGTTGTGATCGAAATCGGTTGGTGCCTTGGTGGACCTCATCAGTGACATTCTCCTCCCGGCTCTGAACTCAGCCATGGATGTTAACGGCAGCGCCTTGTCCTCCTCCTCCTCCTCTGCAGTCTCTTCATCGTCGCTCACACCTCTGTACGTTTCCTTACAACCTGGACATTGACCTCCACTGGCGATGCACTCCAAGTAACAATCCCTGCAAATCATGAAGCCACACTCACAGGGAGAGCTCGAGCCACAGAGAAAAGCCTCGCCGTCACAGCCATTCATCCGACAAACCATCCCTGCCGGCTTGACACCAGCTTCTTCCGAAGAACTATCAGCAGAGCACTCCATGACATGGCCGCGGGTGACGCAATTGAACCCTCCCGTGAAGATAGTGCCGGAGATGTAGCTTCTCTTAGGGGACGGCAGTGGTTGGTGGTCAGGGGTTGGGGGAATGTGGACGGTGTAGTGGACGAACTCAGAGGTGGCCTCACTGCCTTCATCTTTGGAAGCGGAAGCTGGACTGTAGCGGCTGCCGCCGCTACTGGAAGCATGGCCGGAGGGGTGAGAGGCGGTAACCGGAGAGTAGAGATTGTTGGGAAGAGAATGGCGAGGGGCTGGGCTGGTTAAGCCCATGCTCCTGCTGCTCCCCATTGCTCCCTCCGCAGCTCCTCTTCCGCCGGAGGAGACGGTGATGGTGACCGGAGACGCCGGAGAGGATGATCTCTGGAGGACCATCTTCAGAGAGAGAGAGAGAGAGAGAGAGAGAGCGACTGAAATTGGGAAGGTGAGACTTTGAAGGGTAACGGTTAGGGTTTTTAGAGTTTTTGAATTCTAACGGTCGGCTTCAACGGCTACTATTTTCAAATTTGGAAAATTCCCAATATTGACTTTTTGTACACTACTTTCTGTAAAGAAGTAACGGCTATGCATGCATCACACAAGGAGGAGACGCTAATCATTGTAACAATTTTGGGAAGTTCTACACCAAAAAACAGCTAAATAAATATACAACTTAACGCAAGTGTGTATATGTATGTATGTATGCATTGCAACAAGGAGATTTTTTTTAATAAAAAAAGAGATGTCCATAATTGTAAAGGAGTGCTAAAAAAAAAAAAAAAAGGCTAAATGAATATACACCATAATGTAAGTGCATGCATATATATTATATATATATATATATGTATGTTAGTCATTGTATCACTCTACAACTGGAAATCTTTTATCAGCTGATCTCTAGGGGACATTTTTACTGATTTACAATCACATAGATGGAAAGCTGGTGCTTTGAGTTCTCTGACAATGTGGGCCATCCATCCTCATAACAATGCAGGCAAAACCTGTCTCATGAACATGCCTTCCTTGTGATTTATATTTGAAGATATCTCATACAATCAGCATTGCATAGGTGAACAATACCAGCTAAGACCAGCAAGTTTGAACGATCGATTTACATAGTATGGTTTGGTTGCTGCAACATATAGATAAAAGAGTCAATCAAGTCAACTGAAACTAGAAAATGAGAATTCTCGAAAGTGCCGAATTGAAAACTTGATCAACTATACAAACTATTCATGTTTGTAATATTTATGATAGCATTGCTTAAAAACAAGATGAATAACTGAGTAAAATGTGATTATCTAACTCACTAATTCAGCAGTCAAAGCTGGCAATGTGTGAAAATGAGGATAAAACTTCCAATGGTGGTGTTGTAGAGGTCATAAGTTCAAATTAATTATCTTATAACCAGGTTATTTTTAGCAGAAATACATGTATAATAAAATTTAATGCTTTTGTTATAACAGTGACAAGAACTCACTTGATGATAGGAGTGCTCATCAAATATCATGACACCACATGACCCGGAAGTTGAAGCCCAATTATGAATGCTGGCATTATAACCATGTCCAGGTGAATCAAACTGATCAACTTGGTATTCTACAAAACCTTCCCGGGAGCTGATTTCTGCAGGTTTACAATTTTTCTCACTAAGAAGATTTGAACCATAACCCTGATAAGGATATTGGGCTCCCAAATGCAGGCTTAAGCATTCAGTTTGGCTCAACCCATGAGTGGAGTCTCCTTGTCCTGGCTCATTGGTCTCTGTTTGCTTTTCTGCACTACTGAAGTAACTGGGATAACTTCGAAGGGATGTGTCTGTAGAGCATCCAATATCTCTGCAAGCCAAATAAACACATTGGGGGGGAAGGGGAAAAAGAAAAAGGTGTAAAGATCCCAGCTTATGGCAAGATTCTTATGGATACTGTAACTAAACATTCCATGAAACTTTTCCTCTTCAAATAAGTTTCACAAACAAATGAAAATGATGACAGAAGCTTGGAAAAAAAATTAGAAACGCTTTAAATCTACAGATAGCATCATCAGTTGAGCACACTCTAATTTGATATTGTAGATTCGACTCACCTCTGAGGTGGCAAAATAGAGACTTCTGGAAGCATAAGTTGTTGGCCATGATTGTTATGAAGCCACATGAGTGGCAAGTTTTGTGGCATACTACACAGTGCAAAGGGCAAATGCAAGTCGTTCTGGAACTATGAAATTCACAAAAATGATTAGGCATTTCCTGTTAATTTGAGAAAATTGTGACTTTTTTATTTTTCTAAATTCAGATAATATAGGGAAAAAATTGCTTTACCTGGGTAGCAGATTCTACAGATATATATTGATGCTTTGTCAAATTTTCCTGTTAGGCAGACAACATGGCATCAGCTTAAGGAAAACATAACAATAAGAATCAGAAATCATTTACGTCAATATTATGTTATAAGTTATGCAATCCCCATAAAGCAGCTACTTGTTTTATTTTGGCCACGTTAAAAAATAATCACTCTGGAAGCATAAATACAATCATTCATGGCTGGCTAGACAAGAACCAGTGATATTTTTCATTATTGTCGACAGTCCTGCAGTATTTTCAGTCATGTTTGTTGGGTCTCTTGCTAAACATGTGACTGAGGCTGCTGCTCAAATTTGCCACTTTGATTATATTGGTCAAAGTAAAAGCAAGGGACTTGCAGCCCTATGGGTCTGCCACCCACCCTTGCCACCAGAACAGCCAAAGGACGAGTCCCACCCCTTCCATGGTCCACCTTGAAATGAACATATTAGACATTGAGCATATGCAATATATCTCATAAAGATAATCAACCAGTTTGCAAAGATTCACAGAAGATAGAAAGAAGTCCCAATTATCAGATTCACATTAATAAACGGCAGCTTGCATGATGCATTTATGAGTTAAATACAAAACTAGGTGTAAACAAAAAGCACAAGTCTCTATATATAAATGTCATGTATCTCTAAGTTTCAACGATAACACACCTTCTGTAATCGTATTCGGTCAAGAGATTCCTTGAGAGATTGCTCCATTGCTCTGATTTGGTCTATGTCATCAATCTTTTCAGGTTCCATCCAATAACTGATGAAAGGACCACAATGAGAAATGACCAAAGAAAAGATCATCTTGCTTATTTAACCAATATCCATTACTAGTATGTTCCTAGCAATCACAATATAAAAGCAGCACAAGCATTAGAATCACATCATACCAAATCAAAATGAATTTAAGGGCACTGTTTGTAATTCTACTCAAAGCATTTGCAGTATTCAGATTATATTTTACTTTCATTTGGATCAATAATCATCACCCATATTACAAAAGCAAAAACAGAACACTATATATAAATTTCATTCGTAGGAGAGATTGAGGTAATTTATTTTTCTGTATTCTCACTGAAAGGACCACGGAGAATTTGACAATTTCACCCAGCACTTCGCATCTGGCAGAAGTTATAAGCCTAAAACTAATATAAATAAAGGGAGATCTTAGCCCGTGAAATGCTAGTGTAAAGCATATCTCACCTCTCACTAATATAAGGGTTTGTTTAAAGCTTTCCAAATACATAGTGCTTTGGCATTGCTTTTGATTTTATGAAAAGTTATTCCAAGCAAAAAGTGTTTTATTTAGATCATGTCAATCAATTCTGAATAATAAGATTCAATATTGGATCTTAATATTTAGGGTTCAAGTTACAAATGTGTTAGGAGCGTGTCATTTTCATCCACAAACAAGTTAAAGAATTACCTTAGTCTCTGATGTACCTCTGATATTTGAGCTTGTAATAATTTTAGTTGACTAGCCAGTTCCTGTTCAAGAAATCAAATCAAGACTAAACATGCCAAGTAGAGAAGAAACTAAAACCTCCTTTTGCAAAATGTTGCAACATAACAGGCCTTTGTCACGCATACCTCAACGGTTTGAGGACTGCAAGAAATCAAAATAAAAATCATTATTTTACCATTTACGGAAAGAGTGTTCGAAATGGAGGATTGGTTGTGCCATCCAAATCTAACTTCAGAATATACCTGGACTCCAGAAAGTCTTGGATATTAACCTCATGGTCCAGCTTCTTGAATGTCTTCTTCAATACCTACATGCTCAAAAAGATAAGTTTTTCGCATAGAAGCCAGCCACAATGTGAAGATGACAATGACCACAAATGATGGTGAACTTACTTCAAGACTCTCCAGCTTCCTGTTAAAATCAAGAAGAACAATCGTTGAGATAATATGTTCTTTTTGACTTAAGGATGTACCATATTTGCAATGAGAAATAGCAAGTAGTTACCTTTTCTCTCTCTCCTGTGGAGTTAATTGAGTAAATTTTGCTATGACCTCCTCAATGTTGCTGTCAGACAAACAAATTTAGATGCTGACCCTGAGCTTTAAAGTTCTCTAATAAACTCATAATGGACTATGCCACCTATATAAAGAATGCCCATTCTATGGATGAGTTGGAAACCAAGGACATGTAAGTAAGTATACCTTCGTTCTCCGAGACATAATGTGGGTTTGCCAGTGGGGGAGAACATGAGAAGAACAATGTCAATATCACATAATATGGAGAGCTCCTTGGCCTTTTTCAAGATTCCTGCCCTCCTTTTTGAGTAGGTAACTTGTCTCCCACTGGAGTTTTCCAATCTCTTGATCTTCAGCTTCACTCTCCCCATCGCTCTCTATAGCGCAATCCTCTCCTCTAGTTTTCAGACAAAACCCAAGAATCTACAAATGCTAACTACGAAAGCGTTCCGCAAAGGTTACCAAAACAATAACTTTTTGGGACGAAAACACTATCGAGTGACAGGACGTCAAGCTATCCACTTTAATCGATTTCTTCAGAGCCCATCTAGAGATTTCATCAAAAATCAAAACTTTAAATAAGGGCAAGGCTAAAATCAATGGAAAAAAATAATAATAGATACCAGATGGAAAGAGAAGCCGACCACCAGGATCGAATGATTCAAATTCGTTGAGAGAACCCAAGTAAAACTCTGATAAATCCTATTCTTCGCAAGATCCCAAAGCTCACAAAGACATGAAAGTACACCAAATCTGATTCAATTCAGAGCAAATTCAACAAGATAACAAGTAATACATACAACCCTCAAGCGGAACCAAGAAGGAAATCACCAATCTCCTAGAACCATCCTCGAAACGAAGAAAGACTGGATCAAAATCAACAGAAGAAAAACAAACATCAAACAAGAATCAAGAACGAGAAAGAGACGACAACGAGCTGGAAAATCATGGGGGCGAAAAAGGTCGACGAGGTTTAGAGGAGAAGGAGGAAGAGGTGGCGGAGGAGAAGGAGGAGTGGCGGGAAGCGCGGGTGCGCGAGGGGGTACGAAAGAGCCCGACACTGCGGTCCGTACAACGAAAGCGATATCCCTAAGAAATCTCTCCGGCGATCGATCCTGGCTCTGGTGGGCCTCTTTCTCCTACGGCCCACCTCCTTTTTCTTTGGGCCCACATGGCCCATCTCTACCAGAACACCCATTTATTTAATTCTTAAACAATAAAAAAAAATCTTTAGTTATTCTACTTCTATGTCAGTGCTGTCAAGTTTGGTCATTCAACCCAAAATTAAAATAAAATAAAATAAAACAATAAATACACACAACAATAAGAACACAATAACACTTTATTATATTAAACATAAGTAATTAAATATATTCAGGAGAGACTGATGGCGAATCCTCACCCATCAAAAAGAGACCTCCTTTATCGATGTTATCATATATATATATATATATATATATATATATATAATCAGTTTTGGTTTACACTCGGGAGTGTTCTCACAATGACTTGGAAAGGCACACTCAAAAACGTGGCATGCTTTGTTTTCATATGCCTTTTGATAACCTCTTTTCTTTTATTTTTTTTCTTTTTTTTTTTTAACATATAAAATAGTAAACACCTTTACCAATGTTTACGTTCCCTTAATCAATAAGTAATTTTAATAGGGTTTATATGCAAAAAAGAACCGGCCTCTTTTTGGCCACACGTACTAACTTTTCCATTGCTGGTTGGTAAGGGGAAGGAGCATGCCTAGCAAACAAGAAAACGACACGTGTCACTGTCTCTTGTGTTTAGCTCACGTGTCCAACTATCATTGGTTGAATAAACTCTATGCTGTTTGGAGCCTCGCAGAAAGACCATAAGACAAGTGGGCAAGCCATTACTTGCGTTGGAAGCTTAGTGGAAGCACCGTTCCCAAAAAGTGATTGGAGACGTTTCCCTCATGGGGGGGGGAAACGATATTATAGAAATTTCATGATTTTTAAATTACTTTTTGTTATTTAGGTGGGGGAAAAGTACAGTAGTATATGTTTTAAGAATTATTTTTAGAATTTTAGATTAATTATTTAAATTTTGTTCTGAGAACGCATGGCATGGGAAACGATTTAATAGCCGTTTCACGTATTTTGGGAGGAGTTTTTTTCGCAGAAAAGCCCTCGCTTTTGCCTTTTTTTAAAATGCCCCTTGAAAACTCTAGAAGTCCCACAAACTATAAATACTCCCGCCCTTCAATTATCACCACCAACTCTCCGTCCTGTCTCGCTCTCGCTCGCTCTCTCGCTGCTTTTTCTAGGGTTTGTAGTGTCTCTCCTCTGCTCTTGGATTAGGGTTTTTGGTTGGGACAGAGAAACATGGAGGCTGATTCGTGGACACGGTTCTCAGCGAAGCGTCAACAATCCGTTCTGCAATCCCGACATGGTGAGTGCGTAAAACCTAATTTTTCTGTTCGTCGGATGATTAGGGCTTCTTGTTGGGGTGCGATTTGATGGGAGGTTTGGTTGATAGATCTGTACATGGGGTTCGACGAGATGGATGGTGGTGATGATGGGGCGGAGTTTCCGTGCCCTTTTTGCAGCGAGGATTTCGACATCGTGGGTCTCTGCTGCCATATTGATGAGGAACATCCGGTGGAGGCCAACACTGGGGTAATTACTTATTGGATATTATTTTTTTTAGTCTAAAAGTTTTTATCTTTATTTTTATTGGGGAGTTCCAGAATCCATTTACTGTGTCCAGTGAGCAGATTCAATTTAGATCATTCACTGTTTCCTAATATTTTTTCCTCTTTTGTTTCTGATTTGATTAAAATATTTTCTTTATTTTCCACTTGATATGGTAGGGCTCGTGTTCATGTATTTTATTTTCCTTTTATTTTTGTCCGGATTACATTTTATAAATAGTTTTAGGGGCAGTGTATAGCCATCATCAGCCTATTTCCTTTTGGAACTCTGTCACTTGTTATTTCCTGTCCTTCTTAGTGTCTATATACTGTGAATGCAGAACCGGGAGTACTTCTTTCCTGAGCAGTTATTGAGCAAGTATAAGCATACAGTTGAGATTCATTAATGCCACCATAAGGTTGCAGCAATTTTGGGATAATCTTTGCTGTTTTAGTCTAGTTTGTGTGATTTTTCAACCCTGAGAGTGAAAAACCGGGAATGTGAAGAACTTTTCTTTGGTACCAATAATCACTTTATAATCTATCTATCGTTTGTGATGAAATTTAGGCTGTATTTGGATAATTTTATATTATATACCATGTATTCTATTTAATTTAAGTGTAAATCATTTTGAGTTTTGATAAAGTAGGCTGTTTTGATTCTTGGGAAGTTAGGGAAAGATGAGTTGTGGCCAGTTATTTAAAGGTGAGCTTTTTTTTTTTAATTTTTTCAGTCTTCATACTTGTATTTGCTTATGTAGCTATATTCTAAAATCATTTGGATATTACCAGCATTCTGTTATATTAACATGTTTTTGGAACAATCCATTAATTTTTTTGGACATGTT